>JANUYF010000002.1:65007072-65309572 GCA_026167975.1 Phrynosoma blainvillii | reverse complement strand
CTTGGGTGTGTGGAGTCAGGGCAGAGTTGGGGCGGCCGGCGTGTGGTCGCCCTGCCCTGCCCCAGCTCCACCCCCAGATCAGCCCTTTAGGTTGGTCTGCATTGGCCCTGAGTTTATGATTTATCTAGTTCCTCTTAAACCCCATAAGCAGGTGAGAGGCTGATTTGAATCTTCTGAAATTCATTACAATGCCATTCACTTTTCCAGTATATGCTTTCAAAGATCTGCCTCCTGATGTCTTCGAGTAGACCTGAAATGAATTTTCTTATATACATTCTCCTCAAAATTCTCATAAATACTGATGTAAAACTGCAACTTACCAGTAATTTCTTTCTTGTAATTTTCTCTTCACCTTCATGCATGTGTAACAAAGAGTAGAAGAGTCTAATCAAAATGTCCCTATTTCAGATCTTACCTTTATCATGAACTCAGGCCATTCTTTTTCAATCATTCATCTGAATTCTCATTCTTTCCCACACTTACAATAATGGGACAATAATAATGACTACCTTGCAAATCTGTAGCAGTAAAGATTATGACAAGAAAATGTTAATGCTGGGAGTTTGAAATTTTGTACACATTTAGGGGAAAGTAATCCACAATGAACATAGAATTATTTCTTTTGTATGAGGGGATATCATAAAGTAATAATTATCACCTGGAAGTTATTATGGTATATTGATGAAATTTTGTCAGTGTCATCATGACCAAGTGACTTTTTCTTTTCCCCAAAATGAAAAATCCATTGTGGGGTTACCGATTTGAAAACGCAAATGATGTCATTCATGAAGTGGAAGAGTGGTTTAAGGCTCATTCTGCAGCCTTCTACAATAATGGCATTTGGAGGGTCAAGAAACACTGTAAATCTGGATGGTAACTACATAGAGAGAAGTTAACAACTACAAATCCAAACAAACTTTCTGTCAATTTTTTTTAAAAGGTGATAAATAAAACTTTATGATACCCCCTCATATATACTGTACATGAATGAATGTTTGGGTTACAAAGCTGCAGTGATATGTGCTTGACAGTAAATCTCCCTGAACTTATACAATTGTTCAAATGATATCTTTACTTGGCAAGTTAATGTGGATAAACCTGGTGACATAAGTAATATATGCATTGTTTTCACTATCATCATCATCATCATCATCCTTGTTGCCTCTACTCCTACCAGTACCTCACTCTTTTCCTTGGTGTCCCTCAAAGCTTTGTTGAACTATCAAGATTTCAGTTCAGTTAAATATATAAATGGATATATGCACACTTCCTTGTAGAAAATGGGGATTGGGGAATGGTGGGGAAAAAATGCATCCATCTGAACAGCAACAGAGATGGGGGAGTTAATTCTGTCCCTTTGATTCTGTTGGATTATTTCAATTTTTCTTCTTTCTAATACATACAGCTCAGAAATCCAGCCTAAGCCAAATCTTAGAATACCTCTATGCTTGGTGGGGTTTGGATTTTAAGATAAGCTATTTTACATAGCAAGGCTATGTATGTATGTATGTATGTTCACACAGAAATAAACTTAATGGTGTTTAATGAACTTACTGCTAAGATTGGAACCTGCTCAGGGGCTGACCCTGCTTAGCTTTCAAGATCAGATAGGATATAGTGCCTTTGAGGTATTTAGCCAGGATAGCCCTAACTAATTTCCAATAACCTTATGCTTGGTGGGTTTGGATTCAGCACTGCTTAAACTGGCCTAGTATCAGCTCAGCTGTCCCTTGGCCCTCTTGGACAGTTAACTGTCTTATTAAGTTCAAAGCTTAAGGCATAAAAGCCTTAAGTATCTTGTACTACCCTACTCATCTGGCATTTGTACTTTTGAAAGCCATTCTTACAGTGCATTCAACTGCAATTTCCCAGTGAAGTTAGTGAGGATATCAGAACAATTGTGACAGAACTTCTGGAGGCATGCGAGGGAGCATTATTTGAATTGTGAAGTTATTCTGAAAATATTCTTACCATATTCTGGTTATTATTATTATTATTTTAAAAAAGACTAACCAGGAAAGTCTGGTACTTGTAAATACGTGGGCTTGCCATACACAGACTTAAGCCTCTGTGCACAGCAAGCCTGGGGACTTAAAATGGCACATGCATGGCAGCGCACAGCCATAGAAATCAATGGGACTTGAGGTCTCACGTTTTTGCCATACATGGGGGTGGGGTGAGGGAATGGGTCTGGAATGGATGCCCCACATATACAAAGGGTCCACTGTACTTATTTAATACTTATTTAACAATAATGCAAAAACGCATTAAACTCATGACTTGCATATGTTTTCTACAATAATACTATAATTTTATGATTGTAGTAAACATGTGCAATTTATGAGTTTAACAAGTTTTTTCATTGTTGTTAAATAAGTATTCACAAGTACCAGACTTTCCTGATTAGTCTTTTTTTGTCACTATGTGTAAAGGTATATTGCCCTATATTTCCTTTTTAGTTAATTTTATCAATAGGATTGAGATCAGGAAAAAAAACTGGCTGTTAAAATGTATGGCAGAAGCCCCCCTCCTGTGATGTCATAAATTCTATCTCACATGCATCCTCAGAGCTGCTTTGCATTTTTTTTAAGTGCCCTGTTTGGGTTTAAGAAGGTGTAGGTTGGTATGGTCTCCTGACATTGTTGGACTGCAACTCTCAGCACTGGCTGTACTAGTTAGACCTGCTGTCTCTCAATTCTACAGTATCTGGGGGGCTGCACAATCTTCACCCTTGTGGAACCAATGATGCAAAGAGCAAACACTTAATGGAATGAATATATAGCACTTTAAAATGTGCATATGTATATCTGTATATGGAGGAAGGCAATCTATCTGATGCACGAGAGGAACAAATGAAGTTGATGTCAAGATCAGCAAGCTGAACTCAGGTTATAGAAGAGAGAATTGGAGTGAGTGATATTTTAATGGCTCATGCACTGCATCAGGGCAAGTAAGGTCAGGTTGAAGCAAGGTGAAGTGAGACAAAAATACATTGAGTAACATGATTTTTGTAGGAGCCTGGTACTGAAAGAGGAAAGGGACAAGAAGAGGAGCAATTTGGATTATATGACAAAAAAATGTTGAAGAATTAGTGAGCTCACGTCAGAAGCAGTGGCACCCACTGAAAATTCAGCACTATGTTTTTGTGGATCGTTTAGATAATTAGAAAATAAGTGAATTTGTTTCTTTAATTTCTAATAATAATAATAATAATAATAATAATAATAATAATAATAATTTATATCCTGCCCCTCTGCAAATGTAATCGGGGCTGCTTACATCAATAAAACACCAAAAATATACAATCCCAAAACCCACCCACCCCTTAAAAATAGTATTAGACAAAAAAGTTAAAACAGCAACAAACAATAAAACAATGAAATGATAAAATATGTCACAATGGCAAGGCAGACAGGCAGCATAAATGTGGCAAAGAATAGGAGAAGGAATAAAGTAGCTCTTAAGGCCGGGAAATCTAATCAGGAAAGGCCTGCCTGAAGAGATCCATCTTCACAGCTTTTTTAAAGCTATTTTAACTGGTAATATGATGGATCTTGTCCAGCAGACCATTCCATAATCTAGGAGTGGCTGCAGAAAAGGCCTTCTGGGAGGTTGCAGACAGCCTAGTTTTTATAGGCTGAAGCAAGTTCCTCTTAGAGGACCGGAGTGCGCAGGGTGGATTATACGGAAGGAGGTGGTCCTGAGGATAGGTTGAACCCAAGCCATTTAGGGCTTTAAAGGTAATAACATACACCTTGTACTGAACCCGGAAACTGACAGGCAGCCAGTGGAGTGACTTTAAGACAGGTGTCATATGGTCACTCCTTGATGTCCCTGTGACCAACCTGGCTGCCATATTCTGTACCAGTTGAAGTTTATGGACTAAGCATGAGGGTAGCCCCATGTAGAGGTCATTACAGAAATCAAGATGAGAGGTTACCAGTGCGTGCACCACAGTTTCAAGGTCCCTTAGTTCTAGGAAAGGGCGCAGCTGGCGTATCAGCCGAAGCTAATAACAGGCACTCCTGACTGTCGCATTTATCTGATTAATCATCTGGAGCGACGGATCCAGGAGCACTCCAAGACTGCAAACACAGTCCCTACTGGAGAGTGTGACCCCGTCCAAGACTGGAGGTTGTATCCCAATACCTAGTTTCGAGGCTGCTACCGCAAGCACCTCCATTTTCTCTGAATTCAGTCTCAATCTGTTTTTCCTCATCCAGCCCATTACGTCCTTGAGACAGTCATTGATAGGAGAGACGCCATCTGAAGTCATAGCTGATGACCAAGATATGGAGAAATATATCTGGGTGTTATCAGTGTACTGATAACACCCCACCCCATGACTCCGGATAATCTCTCCCAGTGACTTCATATATATGTTGAACAACATCGGGGAGAGGATGGCACCTTGGGGGAATGCCACAAGTAAGCTCCTTCCTAGTGGAGCAACTGTCCCCGAGCAACACTCTCTGGAATCTGCCCGAGAGGAAGGAACAGAACTACTGCAAAGCAATGCCTCCAATTCCTAACCTTCTCAGGTGATCCAAGAGGATGTTGTGATATATTGTGTCAAAAGCTGCTGAGAGGTCTAAGAGCACCAGGAGGGTCACACTACCCCGTCGATGCTCAGACGAAGGTCATCAGCCAGAGCAACCATGACAGTCTCAACTCCAAATCCTGTCCTAAAGTCAGTTTGAAATGGGTCATCTTCCTGAGCTCTTCTGTATACTAAGGGCCTTTACAGACTGCCAGAAATTGTACAGATTGAGTCCACTTTAACTGCCCTGGCTCAGTGCTAGGGAATCATGGGAACTGTAGTTTATTGTGGCACCAGAGCTCTCTGACAAAGAAGGCTCAATGTCTGGGTGACTCCAACAGCAACTCTAAAAACCAGCTGTGTCAGCTCAGTTAGGGAATCTGCTAGACAATGGGGTGGTCAGTATACTAGCAGAATCCCCAAACTATCCTTGGCTCTTAGGCTCAGGTACATACACTCAAAGTGGACTGTGTTCTGGACAGGTATCCTGGCCAAGGTTAGATTGTTCTTGTGAACCAGGGCCACTCTGCCCCCACGTCCACTTCCCCTTACCTGCTCACTGACAGAATACCCGGCTGGGAGGGCCTGCATCCATGTAGTAGCACTATCCTCTCCCAACCAGGTCTCTTTAAAGCAAACCAGGTCAGCATTCTCATCTACGAGGAGGTCGTAAATAATATGGGTCTTATTTTTAACCAACCTGGCATTGCAAAGAAGCAAGGTAAGGTTCTGTGGAATGATTGGTGCACTCTCCAAACTATTCCAGGAAACAGATTGAACTGAAGACAGGATAGTTTCAAACATCGATCCTGCCTTCTTTTGTAACAGCCCTTCACTCTGTTGCTGCCATACCTTCCCTTCCCCCGCATAATCTCAATCTCCGCTCCCAGGTCATTCTCGACCACTATAGAAGAAGGAGATGTTGAAGGAGCCAAAATAACTTCCTTCCCCGCATTCTCCAGGCTATTCGAAAAGAGGAAAACCCTCAATGGCCAGCTCGGGGCGGGGTGTGTGTCTGTTAGTTGTTAAGGGCAGGGGGGGGGCTGAGGAGTCTGCACCCAGCCCTGGTACTCAGCCTGGCTCCTGGCATCTGTGCCATGGCTGCTGCTGGTGATGGAAGGACTGGGCGGGCTGCAAGGAAACTCCTGCCCAGAGCCTGGCTCTCAGGCTCACCACTGCGACCCCTATTGAGACAGGGGAATGGGCAGGCTAGGTAGCCTCCACTCGAGTCTCTCCCAATCCCCACTGCTGCTGCTACTGCCACACTGCCGAGAGGTGGTGGTGATTGGGTGGGCTACAAGCCTCCGCCTGACCCTCTCTTGGTCCTGCTGCCACTGCAGCCACCACACCACCAAGAGGAGGTAGTGATTGGGCGGGCTACAAGCCTCCGCCCAGGCCTCTCTTGTAGTAGTAACTTTTAGAATTTTCCCCTTCCTTTCTCTTTAAATCTTCCTGCACCTTCTGAAAAAATCTCCAGGGGGCTGCCAACCTTGGATTATACCCTTAATAAGCTTGTCTCTTGTTAACTTTTTCCTAAAAGTTAACCTTTTAAATAATGGAAAATCCAACCCACATGGTTGAAAATGCCTCATACAAAGAGCAATCTTCTTCTCACAAAAATTTCTTATGCATGGCTATCCCATCAAGCTACCCTCTACAGTTCCTTCTCTATAAACATCATACAGTCATGAGTGTGTTTGCGTAGGTGGTAGATAGAATTGCCAGGTGAAATAAAGGAGAGCAGAGGCAATTTCAGGAGATGTCACCTGATGAAATTCCCTCTTCTGCACAACCATTAAAAGTAAAAAAACACCTGTTCTTTATTTTATATGGCAACTATAGTGGTAGAACAAATACTAGACATGCAAAGGATTCAAAACTCAGTCTTTGGGAACTCTACTTTAGCTACATTATAATTGGTAGCACTGCCACCAGTCAGAGTACACAATGCAAAGTTAAATAGGTCAGTGATCTGGAACAACATGAGGTAGCTGCTACTTCATAAATATGGACATGAAAATACACTGAACATGAAAATATGTTCTATCTCCACAGAACTCTATATAACTGCTAAGTGCAATTGCTCTGCACTTTTGTTTACATACCATTCCTTCTCTATTGGGAAGGTTTTCATGATACTCAGCTTGGCCAATGATGATGTCTTTCAGTAAGAGTCCACTGATTACTTTAGAGTGGAACCTCTGACCCTTCAGATTTTTTTATCTACAATACCACCAGCCCCCCTCAACATGGTCAGAAACATGCAGTGACTCAAGGTTCCCTGCCCTTGTTTCAAAGGAAAATGTCAGCTGAATCTGTTGTACCTATCTTGATTGCTAACATGGTTGTGGTAGTCTTCATCTTTCCATATGATACCACCAAATTGTGAGGATAAACATTACTAAAATAGCAACTATGGGCCTTTACAGACTGCCAGAAATAATGCAGCTTGAGGTCACTTTAACTGCCCTGGCTCAGTGCTAGGGAATCATGGGAACTATTTTTTTTCTGGGACATTGAGCCTTTTCTGTCAGAGAGCTCTGGTGCCACAATAAACTACAGTTCCCATGATTCCTCAGCACTGAGCTAAGACAGTTAAAGTGGCCTCAAGCTACATTATTTCAGGCATTCTGTAAAGGCCCTATG
The DNA here is from genome assembly GCA_026167975.1 of Phrynosoma blainvillii. NCBI lineage: Eukaryota > Metazoa > Chordata > Lepidosauria > Squamata > Phrynosomatidae > Phrynosoma > Phrynosoma blainvillii. The sequence goes on along the minus strand of JANUYF010000002.1, from coordinate 65,302,386 downwards.
TTTCCTGGAGGATGGCTCACAACTCCACCTCCCACCAGATCTTCATCCTTTTGTCAACATGTGGTAAGAATTTTTGTGATGTTCATGGAAAAGCATCTCTCTTCCTGAGTTCCATAAACTGCTGGCATCTTCTGAATATTGGTCAATTTTATGAAGTCACCCTGAAATGATACTAGTAAGCATAATCTAGAAAGAGTAGCAGGGATGGTAATTTTAAGACCTAGTGGCATACCTAGCATATTTGACACCTGGAGCAGATGATTTTAAATTTCTCAAGAGAGCTGAGAAAGAGAGAACTCACCTATAGTGATATAGTTGCAATTAAAGGGCATTCCTCCCACTCATGGCTGGGTGAGAGAGGGGGACACTGGCTACAATTTGTGGGGAAGAAACAAACACACTGGATTTCTTTGCAATACTGCTAATAATACAGCATGACAATGCCATGAATTAGATAAGAGTTTATGTATAATTACTACTGATGTCTTACTACTGATATTTATAAGCCATTCTGAAATCCTTTTTGGATAGTGGATGAAGAAAATGGCTTTGACAGGGGGAGACTTTAGATTTATATCACTGTGGGGGGATGCAGACCAGGGTGTCGGGGACGCCCTGGGACGGTGCGCCACTGGAGCGAGGCACTCGCACGGTGGCACACCGGCGTCGTCCCTGAAAGGAGCGCCAAATTGGCGCTCCTTTCAGAGGTCAGGGGAAGTGAGCCCTAAACCCATAGGGCACACTTTCCCTGACTTTTCTGCTGCAGCGTGTGAGGACGCTGTGGCAGGAGGTTGCCCCCGGAGCACCGGCCATGCGGAGGGCCGGCAGCTCCGAGGGCAACGTCGGGAGGAGGAAGGGGCGCCGCTTGTGCGGCTGCCCCTCCTCTTCCTTGCCTTGGAGATGATCTAATTAGTCGTCTGCCGAGGCCCTGTGTCTCTTTATAACAATCTGGGTTTTCTGGATTAAAAAAAAAGATGACTATGGGAAGTAACAGTAACAACTTCCTGTTTCTACTTCACTCCTGTCATGTACAATAAGAGAAATGCAGATTAGTAGCACAATAATTTACAACACCATATCAATAATAAATGAATGAAATTGTTCTTTCCAAATGCTAGTTTTCTTCTGTTATTCTTATAAGAAATGCATATGTTCACTACTATAAACTAGAACAGTTAAGAGTGCTTTGGTCACACAGTACAAAAGCTCTTTTATCAAAGTGTACATGGTCTTAATGTTTTCAGGACATCTGGCCTATTCAGACTACTCTAGTTAACTTGTCTTGGGGTACTGGCTGGAGTTGAAGGGTTTTGCTTCCCTAGGTCTCCAGATTTGGAAACAAATTTCAAGACAAGTGGAACCGAAGAATGAAAAAGTCTGATTTTTGTATGCAAAATGCCATTAAACACTTGGCACCCATCAGCTATTCTCACCTGGCACCTGAGCTCATTAACTCAACCCAGAGGTCTTTTTATGTGTGGAGTGCTTCAAACAGCTGGGAACAAAGGGAGAAGACTTGGAGAAAAACTATGGGGCTTAAAGACCCATATAGAGCACGTATCTAAGCAGAACATCAATATGACAACTCGTATTCTTTTGGTGTACAAATGCCCATTTTTCTGCACATATAAAGATGTGGTACAGTAGTTTCCCATTTCAGGCTGTTCATCTCTCCCTTTGTCATTACCATCCACCTCCTCTCATTCTCATGACTGGCAAATTCAACTAGATGGTGTCAGACCCAGTGGTCATGTTGACTGTGGCTTCCTTGGAACCATGGTTCTTGAAAGGAGCTTTTTCAAGCTCTGCACTTACAGGTGATGAAAGTAATTTTGACATTTAGTCTGTTGATATACTTGTTCATCAGCTCAGTTGCAAAGTTAGGAAGAGCCTGCTCTGAGCCCTCTTTTTATTTTACACCTAGTTTCATTCTTAAAGAACCTATGGCTATTCAAGCATCATAGCTACCTTTGATCCCTTTTCCCTGTAATAAATAAGATTCAAAACAAGTGGAAGGTTGTCTTTTTCTTCCACTTTGAATTCGTACTTGGAATGCACATAAATCTCCAGTGTGTTTTGGTTCCCTAATCAACTAAATATCAATATATTTTTGAGATATTCCACAACATGAACTTTATTTTATGCTGCCTAGTTGTTCTTCTACAATGAAGAATATTATGCATGTCCAAATGTCAAGCAATAACTGGAAAACATTATTTATTCACTTAAGGGGTGTGCACATCTATATTGTCCCATGAATCCAATGAGCACATGACAGGAAATCAGGACAGTGCCTACTGACCAGGCTTTCAAATTCTTTGCATCTAACATAAGTATGCTAATTGCACCAGCACAAAGGACAAGAGGCACCTCTTTTTGGGTATAAACAGGCCACAACTTTTATTTTGCTGTACAGGGTCTTTTTACAAACATTTTCAATTAAACACACAATACTTTGCCACATGCGTATGTGAAGGTGTAACCAACCCAAGTGGGTGGTCCTTCAAATTTTACCCCTCCCAACTGAAAATGACATCATATTTCATTGTATAACGTAACTAACTTAATGACGTCATGCACTTAACAGCTTATGTCACTTCCCTTAATTTAATTTAGCCAAATTCACCCAAATTAAATTTAATTAGCCATTTATTTCCCTGTGGGGAGGGGGTCGTTACCCGCCCCCACTACAATTATAACTGTAATCTCCAATTTAGACCCTGAATCCCCAAGTTGTGACAAAGCTAGAATTGACAAATAAAAACCAGTAACTTTCACAGAAATGAAGAAATTTGACAAGTATGATAGTACCATATTTTCCGGCGTATAAGACGACTGGGCGTATAAGACGACCCCCAACTTTTCCAGTTAAAATATAGAGTTTGGGATATACTCGCCGTATAAGACGACTCTTCCAACACACACCAAATAAAATTTTAAAAAACATCAGATTTGATTTCAATATGGTAAATTTAATTCAAATGCTTATGACATGCAGGTACTTAGCAGAAAAACTGTCACTTATAAACACAACAAACTACAGCTCCCACATGTTCCTTAACATTTATTTCTGCAGTGTATTTTGGACCTTACTTTTTCAAAAATAGTCCTGATTTACCATAAATGCTGCTTTAAAAATTATTTCCATCTCCCAGCTATGAGATGGTTGGGGGGAAATGAGAAAGTTTTTGGGGGGAAGGAATGCCAATATACTAAGTGATGCATTCTGGGGTATGTACAATTTGCAGCCAAGTAAGTGACTCTGGCCATGTCTCAGCCTCAGGGAAAAGCAAAGGCAAACCCTTTCTGAACAAACCTTGTGAAGGAAACCCCAGGATAACTTCATCTTTGAGTTGCCAAAAGTCAGGAAGGACTTGAAGGCATACAACAACAGTCTTGAAAGTCACACTCTCTCAGCCTCAGGGACCAGCAATGGAAAACCCTTTCTGAACAAACCTTGTGAAGGAAACCCCAGGATAGGCTTCCTTCTCTTTCTCCCTTCATCCTCATGCCCCTCTTTCTGTCCTTGGCCCCTTTTTCCTTCTCTCTTCATTTGCAGACCTCTCTTTCTTCCTTGGCCCCTTTCTCCCTCCATTTTCAGACCCCTCTTTCTTCCTTGGTTTCTTTCTTCTCCCTCCATTTTCAGACCCCTCTTTCTTCCTTGGTTTCTTCCTTCTCCCTTCTCCCTTCATTTTCAGACCCCTCTTTCTTCCTTGGTTTCTTCCTTCTCCCTCCTCCCTCCATTTTCAGACCCCTCTTTCTTCCTTGGTTTCTTCCTTCTCCCTTCATTTTCAGACCGCTCTTTCTTCCTTGGTTTCTTCCTTCTCCCTTCTCTCTCCGTTTTTAGACCCCTCTTTCTTCCTTGGTTTCTTCCTTCTCCCTCCATTTTCAGACCCCTTTTTCTTCCTTGGTTTCTTCCTTCTCCCTTCTCCCTCCATTTTCAGACCCCTCTTTCTTCCTTGGTTTCTTCCTTCTCCCTTCTCCCTCCATTTTCAGACCCCTCTTTCTTCCTTGGTTTCTTCCTTCTCCCTTCTCTCTCCGTTTTCAGACCCCTCTTTCTTCCTTGGTTTCTTCCTTCTCCCTTCTCCCTCCATTTTCAGACCCCTCTTTCTTCCTTGGTTTCTTCCTTCTCCCTTCTCTCTCCATTTTCAGACCCCTCTTTCTTCCTTGGTTTCTTCCTTCTCCCTTCTCCCCCCACTCCCCGTTCTCATCCCCCTCCTTCTCTACCCGGGGTATAAGACGACCCCAACTTCTGAGACCCTTTTCCAGGGTCAAAAAGTCATCTTATATGCCAGAAAATACAGTAATAAAACATTTTCATAAGATGACCCATACCTAACAATCTAATACACATTAATCTCAGGGAGGGCGAAAAACCCAGGGTAGCAGCCCTGGGAAGAAATTCCCTCCCAGCCCCCGAAGGTGACCAGCCTGAGCCTGAGAGTAGCCTAACACCCAACTTTAAATTAGAGTGGGTGGGTTGGGTCGCTCAGATGCAGCTCTAAAATGGCTGCCACCATATGGCAGCGCAGGGCTATATAGCCCTAAATCCCGCAGGAAATCTCACAATGGCATATGCACCCTGAGATTTCCCAGCGTGCCTTGATACAACTTATACAACACCCGATTGGTCAAGTGCACAGGAATTAAGGCGGGAATTCCTGCACGCTTAGCCAACCAGGCGTCTCTTATCCCAAAATGGCCAGCGCAACAAGAAGCCCCTCCCAACGAGTCGGGGGTGTCTTTCTCTACATGATCATGAAGACTTCATAGAGCTTTTTTGCACTAAAAGATGTGGGCACTGGGATCTGGCCATGCAACTACCCTGCCACCATCTGAAGCTGTAGATAGTAGATACAGTTCCCCTTTCTTGTGTGTTCAATGAATATGTGGGGCAGGGATTAAATCGTTGGCACTCCCAGTTTGCGGGGGGGGGGGGAAGAGAGACCTCTGTCCCTCTCCTTCAGAATCTCTTAAAAAGCACATTTATTGAAATTTGTTTGTAGATAATAGAGATGTTTATGCTTCACTATTTTGCCTTCACATACAAAGACAAATAATTATTTTCTCTCTGCTGTGGGAGAAAACAAATGTTCCTTCTCTCTGTATTTGAATGTTGTGAAGTGTTGTTGAGGGTTTATACTGTGTAGAAAAAATGTGAGGTTTTAGGGAAGGAGGGCAAAAATCCTGTTCTATGCTTAGAAAAAAATGTTTCTATGCAGAAATACTTGCTTTTTGTGCACAAAACAGACTTTTTGGACATACAGACACAGACACACATGTGTGTATTTAAATACAAAAACTAACTCCTCCATATTTTTGGATTGTGAAAAAGGTGCAATATTCTAACTCAGTGGTGGCAAATCTATGGCATGTGTGTCAGAGGTGGCACTCAGAGTCCTCTCTGTGAGCATGCTCACTGTCGTCCCAACATATGTTATTAGAAAACCAGAGGGACATGGCCCTTTCGATAAACAAGTGGGTTTTGGGTTGCATTTTGGTCACTTGGTCTCTAAAAAGGTTTGCCATCACTGTTCTAACTCATCTATTATTCTTCCCAACACAGAAACTCCTACTCTGACCTGAATATTTTTCCATCCCTAGTGTACAAATATTGACATTTAATGGGTTAATTAAATTGGAATGTTGCTAATAAGAAGCCAGGTAAGAAATTAACTAAAATATTTATGATGCAATCCAGTAGGTAGTAATAGAAAATAAATTTGCAATAACCAGGATTTTAAAAAAATGTATTTATCTAATTTGTGGTCTGTGGGACTATTAATGGAAGCATCTGTGTATATTTTGGTTTCTCATATCAATTGGAAACTGTGAATATTAAATTCTTCAAAAATGATGTGAGCCAAAAGTGTGCAACTAAAAATGCATATACTTTCCAAATGCACCGAAACTTAGTTTAGTCAGTGGATAAAACAGAGTTTTTATGGTGCGCTGTGATTTTTTTTATTTCCTACCTTTTAAATGTATTTTAAAAAATAATTTAAAAAATTATTCTATACATACAATACAAGTAATTATATTTTAACAATAAATTTTGATATGGCTTTATCTATATGTGATATATCTTATTTTTGTAAGCCTACAAGACTGAGTCCTTGGGGAAAATGGGATATAAATAAAATAAAATGATGATGTGTACATACTAAATTATACATACATTTCTGGACAGATAGAAAGAAAAATTCACAACCAGGGGGCCATTCACACTATAGAATTATAGTACTATGATTCCAGTTAAATTGCCATGGTCCTTCCTATGGAATCATGGAGTTTGCAGTTTAGTGAGGGGCATTTAGAATTCTCAGAGAGCTCTACTCTCTTCCCAGGATTCCATAGGATGGAACCTTGGCAAATCTCACCAAAATAATAATAATAAAAAATAACACGAGAAGCAGCCCTGGAGCAGCAGAAGGAGTAATGTTGCTGTTGCTGTTGTGTATTTTCAAGTTGTTTGTGATTTATAGTGACCTGAGGCAAACCTATCATGGGGTTTTCTGGGGTTAAGAGTGTGTGATTCACCCAAGGTCACTCAGTGGGAATCCATGGCTGAGCAGGAAATTGAACCTTGGTCTCCAAAGTTATAGTTCAAGGCTCCAACCACTATGCCTGATCAAGGCAGAACTGACAACCATTGTTTGCCTCTCCAGGGGTGGTGGACCTATTAGAATGGTCTGCCCTCGAAGGCTGATGGAGCCAACTGGATTCCAGAAAGCCTTAGAGGATTTAATGGTTAGGAATGCCGGTGATTCTGTTGAAGCTTTGGTTAATACTTGGAATACCAAACTTACCAAGGTGATTGACACATTTGCGCCCAAGCGTTCTTTCCACCCCACTTCTAACTGAAAGCCTTGGTATACAGATAAGCTTAGGAAGATGAAGTGGGTGGGACAATGACTGGAGTGCATCCGGCAGAGAACTCGACTCATTGAGAGGCAATACATGCAGAGCAACGTCCCGTCCACCTGCGCAGAACCCACAACTTAACCCAACAACAGCCTGCTGTGATGCGTTTAACAACTTCTTCGCAGATAAAATCTCTCAGATAAGAGCCGACTTAGATGCCAGTATTGTAACAGAATCAATAGAGGAGGTCACCAGCAACACAGTTAGTGAAATTATATTGGATCAGTTTCAATCAGTAAAACCTGATGACATGGACAAGCTCCTTGGAAATGTAAGGAAGACAACTTGCCCTCTCGATCCTTGCCCATCTTGGCTGGCCAATGGGGGGGGGGGAATGCATTGAGGCTGCTCCTTAGGGACATCGTCAATACATCCCTCAGGGAAGGCTATATTCCATCTTGTTTGAAGGAAGCAGTGGTTAGGCTGCTTCTGAAAAAGCCTGGACCCCCTGGATATGAACAACTATAGGCTGGTCTCTTTATTACCATTTCTAAGCAAAGTGATCAAGAGAGCAGTCGCTCTTCATCTCCAAGCTGGAGGAAACTGAATATCTTGACCCATTTCAAACTGGCTTTAGGGCAGGATTTGGGGTTGAGACTGCCATGGTGGCTTTGGCTGATGACCACCATCTGAGCATCGACAGGGGTTGTGTGACCTGTTGGTGCTCTTAGACCTCCCAGCGGCTTCTGACACAATAGATTACAACATCCTTTTGGATCACCTGAGGGGGTTAGGAATTGGAGGCACTGCATTGCAGTGGTTTCACTCCTTCCTCTTGGGTAGATTCCAGAGGGTGTTGATTGGGGACAGTTGCTCCACAAAAAAGGAGCTTAATTGTGGCATCCCACATGGCGCCATCCTGTCCCCGATGTTGTTTAACATATACATGAAGCCACTGGGAGAGATCATCTGGAGGCATGGGGTGGGTGTTATCAGTACGCTGATGACACCCGGATATATTTCTCTATGTCTCGATCATCTGCCATGACTGCTGATGGTATCTCTCCTCTCAGTGACTGTCTTACAGTGGTAATAGGCTGGATGAGGAAAAACAGATTGAGACTGAATCCAGAAAAAATGGATGTACTGACAGTAGTGGCCCCGAAACCAGGTATTGAGATACAACCTCCAGTCCTGGATGGAGTCCCACTCTCCACAAAGGACTGTGTTCACAGTCTGGGGGTATTCCTGGATCCGTCACTCCAGATTTCAAATCAAGTAAATGCGATGGGCAGGAGTGCCTGTTATCAGCTTTGGCTGATTCGCCAGCTGAACCCTTTCCTGGAAGTAAGGGATCTCGAGACTGTGGTACATGCGCTGGTAACCTCACGTCTTGATTTCTGTAATGTGCTTTACATGGGGCTACACTCGTGCTTAGTCCAGAAACTTCAATTAGTACAGAACATCGCAGCCAGACTGGTCTCCGGTACATCTAGTAGAGACCACATATCACCTGTCTTGAAAAGACTTCACTGGCTGCCAATCAGTTTCTGGGCTCAGTACAAGGTGTTGGTTATGACCTTTAAAGCCCTACATGGCTTGGGTCCAACTTACCTCTGGGACTGCCTCCTTCCATATGATCCACCTTGCGCACTTCGGTCCTCTGGGAGGAATTTGCTTCAGCCTGTTAAAACTAGGCTGTCTGCAACCTCCCAGAGGGCCTTCTCGGCAACTGCTCCCAGATTATGGAATGGCCTGCCGGACGAGATCCATCAGATTACCATCTTAAATACCTTTTAAAAAGATGTAAAGATGGATCTCATCCGGCAGGCCTTTCCAGACTAGTTCTTCCCAGCCTAAGAAGTGAGCTCACCCTATCTCTACCCTCTGCTACATACACAATCTGCTGCCTGCCTGCTACTATGATTTTTAGATGTTATTGTTGATTGTTTTTATTGTTCTATGTTTTAATCATCTAATGTTTAATCCCATTTTAAGGGGTGGGTGTTGTTTTTTTATTATTATTATTATTATTGCATGTTGTAATATTTTAAATTCGTAAGCTGCCCCGATAGCTTTGGCAGAGGGGCAGGATAGAAATATTTTATTATTGTTATTATTATTATTATTCTACCAAAAACAAAAATAAAAACAAAAACACCCATACATTCCCACCTAGGAATAAGACAACAACAATAATAATAATAATAATAATAATAATAATAAATTTTATCTTTACCCTGCCTTTCCATGGATATGATCAAAGCGGCTTACGAAGAGTTAAAACAATAAAAAAGTTAAAATTGCTACAATATAAAGGTTAAAAACATCGGTGCAGGGAAAAGGAACAGGAATCAGACAAATCACAAATATCAGGGGCAAGAAGTGGGGGAAAAAAAAAGTTACAAACAGTCCGGGGTCAACAAGTAAACACATGGGGCAGAGAAAGAAAGAAAAAATACCATTACTTAAGGTGGAAATGCCAACTGAAATAGATACGTTTTTAGATTTTTCTTAAAAGAGACTAGTGATGCAGAGGAGCGAAGCTCTGCGGGAAGCTTATTCCAGAAGGAAGGGGCGATGATGGAAAAAGCCCTCTGAGAGGTCCCCACAAAGTGAGACTTGGGGACCTCTAGCAGATTAGTCCCAGATGATCGGAGTGTGCGGGGCAGATTATGTGGGGAGAGGCGGTCCTCTAAGTACCCTGGGCCCAAGCCATTTAGACAAATGACGTTGATGGTATTATTGTTTATAGTAGTGTTTCTTTAGTAACAGTGTATAGATAAGGAAACAAAAACATTGTTTTAGTCTCTTGATAAAGAGATAACTGGTAGAAGAAATAGCTGCAAAAATGGTTACTCCAAGAAATTTGTTCTGGTGGGGGAGAAAACAGAAGGGCCATTAGAAGTTGTACTCTATGTGTATCTTTTACTCAATCTCTTTTTATTCAGAGAGTACAAAACTGTCATTTTTCCAAATAATCAGATGATTTTAAGAATCATTACTTTGGTTATTATTTTGGACATTTAAAAACATGCTGCTGCTTTTCACTGATAATATTCTGACAGTGTTTTCTCCAAACTAACTTCCACTGAGTGCAATGGCATTTGCTCCCAAGTAAGTATGCTTAGGATTACAGCCTAAAATAATATTATCCGTTTGTTGTCTTAACAGTAACTGGATAGTACTGTCGTCTTACACCATTGCTTCATTAGCTGCACTTCCATACCCTGTGCAAGATATCACTTTTGACCTTCCCCTTTGTCAGAGGAAAGATCTTTCTTAATATCTTGAAATTTTCAGCTCCAAGGTTGAAAATACATTGAAATTTTCATTAGAGCCTTTCCCTGGGTTGCTCATATGGTAAGTGCTTAACAGAGAATTAAGCTTTCCATTTTGACCTAAAAAGCTAGCCCCAGAAATATTCATGGGAGATGTCCATACAGGCAAAAGTGACGGGAGCATAGCGGGATGCTGTATCATTATCTCACAATTGTGCGAAGATTATCAGATGGTGTCACACAACAGTGTGATAATTGTGCCATTATCCCATGAATAAAGAGGAATTCTAGCACTACTTTTCATTCATGGGAAAGTCCTATGAATAAAGGTGGCACTAGAATTACTCTTAATTCACAGGATAATGATGCAATGTCATCTGATAATCTTCACGCAATAATGCAATAGTGACAGGAGCATTCCAGTATGCTCCCATCACTTTTGTACATGTGAAAATCTCCATGATGCAGATTGGAGCAATATGGGTAGAAAGACCAAATTATTCCAACTCTGTATATGAAAACTCAATAAACAAAACCTCTTTTGGTTTACCATCTTGTTTTGAGGATCTTTCATATTCACTCAAGATTGAAAATGCTGGCAAATTGCATTTGTAGTTTAACAGATGCATTGTTTAGGTACTTGATATATGTCAGTTTAATAAATGAGTCCCTTTTCTATCTGATATAAAACATTTTTAAATAACAACTATCCATGTGAAATATAGGGCCTGCCACCTGAATAAGCTAAACTTTGCAGATCTAAGAGTTCCTTTGCTTACTTAAGGAGAAAGGTCTGATGTTCAAGAGCTACATGCCCTTGTTGCTCCCTGCTATCTCAGCTGGTGCAGCTGTGATCCTGGATAATAACACAATGAATATAACATACAAGTTCCCAGTGCTGAAATGACCTCCTCTGGCCCCAGTTCGCTGCCCACTCACCCAACCTTTCCACCTCCTGTGTACTTTAACATATCCTCCAACATAATAAGCCTGCCACCACTAATGTTATAAAGTAGTAATTGTGCCTAATTGGTAGGGAGGTGACAGACCATTCTGGTAATGTTGTGAAACTGTAAGAAAAGGGGAGTGAGAGCATTCACAGGCCCAGCAGTAATTATCCACTAATTTGGCCTGTTTGTGTAGGGACAGCTCATTATAGCCCCTAAGAAACCCCCAAATAAAGAAAGTAAGTTGGTAGGAGGTAAGGTTAAATAATTAGTGTTCAGCAGATTAAAAAAATATATCAAAGAACAGGATTAAGTGAAGAAATGTGATGGGAGTAACAACAGAGAATGGTGCAATATCCTCTCATAAATGAGTTTCATGTATTTGAGGGAATGTCCAAATCACATAAGATGCTGAAATGATTTTAGAGGGTAAACATGGCTTGTGACTGTCATTTTATTTCTGTAATTAGAGCAGTCATCGTCATTTTGCAGCTTGCAATGCTAGCTTTATACTCTAAGCAGCTTGGTGAATTAGTATTGAAAAGGATACCTCCATTCAAATGTAGTATTTTTGAGATTTTTCATTGTCACCAAATCTTCCTATGTGTACTTTTATATCTGCTGCATGTTTGTTCTATATTTGACTTGTTCAACAGTAATTTTGAAACATAAAATGGATGGCAACATAAGAGTACACTAGGTTCCTTAACCCAGACTATAAACAAGAGTGTTTGGTTGGTTTTTAATATATGGGGTGGTTTATTTTTAATATGGTTTTAAATATGGTGGATGTTGTTGTTAACTGCTGTCAAGGTGGCTTTGAGTTATGATAACCATATGAATAAGAGACCAAGTCTCTTCATTATCTACAGCACTACTCAGGTCAAACTGCTAGTCTAATATCCTAGCTTCTGTCAAAGTACATTGACAAATATTTGGTAGAAGGAGTCCAGGTTTCACAAATGTACCTAATGGTCTATACAACATTTAAAAAATCATAAAACCAAAGCACAAAAATAATTACACAATAATAAAATGACCACCGTAGACCGCACACTTAAATCAGTTAATAGAATAATCCCAAAAAAGGCTCAAAGGAGCAAGAGGCTAATAACATTTTTAAGGCAGTTTGCTCCCTCCTTGAACCAACTAACACCAACCCTAGTGACTCCACTCCTCCATAGCCCAGCTTTGTCCCAAGGAGACAATACACACTCCAAACCTTCTCCACAACCAATCAGTGTTCTCAAAACAAAGCTGGGCTGTGGAGGAGGCTTTGGTAAGTGTTCGCTCACCCTCCTCCCCCTAAGCCCAGCCATATTCATTGGTGGTCTCCCATCCAAACTGCAGCAACCTCTCCTACTTTAGTTTTTTTGTGGGTTTTTCAGGCTATGTGGCTGTGTTCTAGAAGAGTTTATTCCTGAAGTTTTGCCAGCATCAGTGGCTGGCATCTTCAGAGAATGCTGGCATGGAAGTGAGTGGGGCTTATTTATTGTGTGACCCTTGGTTGAGAGGAGTGATTTACATGTTAATCTCTGTGTTGGTTTGTTGTTGAATGACAAGGCCTCAGGGTGGGAGAATATGCAAGGAGAATTTGCGTCTATTTAATTCATGATCCACTGTCAGTTGGGAAAACCCCTAACCTTGGGTGGCTTTCATTTGCATTTTCTAGGTCTTGATTTTGGTGTTTTTCAGGACTGGTAGCCAAACTTTGGGCCTTTACAGACTGCAGAAATAGTGCAGCTTGAGGCCACTTTAACTGTCTTGGCTCAGTGCTAGGGAATCATGGGAATTGTATTTTTTTTTTCTGGGACATTGAGCCTTCTCTGTCAGAGAGCTCTGGTGCCACAATAAATTACTGTTCCCATGATTCCTTAGACCTGAGCCAGGACAGTTAAAGTGGTTTCAAGTTGCACTATTTCTGGCAGTCTGTAAAGGCCCTTAATTACTTCAAGGGTTTCTTCTTTCTTGTTGAAGTTATCTAGGTATTTGTAGATTTCAATGGCTTCCTTGTGCATTCTAACCTGATAGTTGTGGGCATGGTCCAGAATTTCAGTATTTTCAAATAACATTTTATGCCCAGGATGGTTTATAGTGTGCTCTGCTACTGCTGATTTTTCTGGCTGACCCAGTCTGCAGTGTCTCTTGTGTTCCTTGATTCATATTTAAGCACTGTGTTTGGTGGTCCTATGTAGACTTGTCCACAGTTGCACAGTGTGCAGTAAACTCCTGCAGCCATGAGAGGGTCTCTCCTGTCCTTTACTGAGTGAAGCATTTATTGGATTTTCTTGGTCGGTTTTTAGAGCATTTGGAGGTTGTTTTTCCTCACCAGTTTCCCTATCCTGTCTGTGATTCCTTTGACGTATAGTAAAAATAAGTTTGGCTACCAGTCCTGAAAAACACCAAAATCAAGACTCAGCAAATGCAAATGAAACCACCCAGGGTCAGGGGTTTTCCTAACAGACAATGGATCAGTAATTAAATAGATACAAATCCTCCTTGCATATCCTCTCACCCTGAGGCCTTGCCATTCAACAGCAGAACAATACACAGATTAACATGTAAATCACATCCTCTCAACCAAGTGTCACACAGTATATAAACTCCACTCACTTCCATGCCAGCATTCTCTAAGATGCCAGGCACAGATGCTGGTGAAACAACAGGAATAAACTCTTCTAGAACATGGCCAAAGAGCCTGGAAATCCCACAAAAAAAACAAACAAACAAACAAACAAAAAACCTATAGATGGCAGCTGTGAAAACCTTTGACTTTATTCTCCTACTTTGGCTGATCTTTCTCCTTATTAACCTTTGTAATCTTGACCACACTCTGAATATGCTTGGCTACATGCATCCTGATTTTCATTTGTGAAATGTTGGAGAGTATAGGGGGAAGCAGACAGCAAAAAGGGCCATTTGGGGGGCAAGGAAGGGGAGGGCCAGCCACACGGTGGGCGCCCCAACCCCTTCCCAAAGGCATCGTCAGAGCGCCGTCCCCTCCACATGGTCGGAGCTCCGACAATGCCTTCCCGCTGCAGCGTTCGCACAAGCTGCAGCGGAAGAGTCACCGAAGGTGCGCCGCCAGCCTTTTGGGGTGCACCTTCGGCGACTTGTGGAAGGAGCGCTATTTTAGCGCTCTTTCCAGGGGCGGCGAAGCTGTGCCACGGGGCCGAGGTGTGCAGATACCTTGGCCCCGTGGCGCAGCTTCCCGGAGCGGCCCACGGCCGCCCGTCTGCTTCCCCCCTATGTCTTTGGTGTATTGTAATATAAAAGTACTATACAATATTGTTTTATGTGTCTTTTAATGGCTGAAATACATTTAACATAAATACAGTGAAAATTGTGCCTTTCACAATTCTTGGCATTGAGATAATGTTGTATGTAAAATTGATTGAAGGATAAAAACGTCTGCACTGAGTTGTTATAGTGCTTACACTATCTTCTGAAAGAAGATATTTTTATAATTTTGGTAGTTCTAATGGGGGACTTGAAGCACCAGTGGTACCTTGTTATCTAATTTCTTTACCCTGCAGTTCCTGTTGCCACAACATCTGTGTCCTAATAAACTTTTTAATGTAGTAAATGAAAAGGATAGTTGTTTAATCAAGCCAATTCAAACCTTGACCTCTCATCTTGTCACACTAGTAAGGATGGCAATTAGTGCCACTTTAGATTTTTGTGTTATTTCAGCACCTATTTATGAAGAAGCTCAATGAGACCACTAATCATTTTGTATAGAACAGTAGACCCCCAACAGATGGTGATAATGTTCATTCATTCATCAATACAGGGTCTCATAATAGAAGAGCTGAAGTAGAACAAACACCAGATAAGAAAAACAGCATATCTTCTTGATTTGTTCCATTTCAGATGTTCCATCTGAAAACAGAATCATGTTACTCTATCAACATGCATTTGACTAATGATGTTTGTTGACCAAGAATCCTAATACTTTCATGAAATCTTTCTTTTGCAATGTAGTGTGTTCAATCTGGTGTACATCAGAGTTATCCTTTTCTGATTAACATAGTTCATCTAGTTCCCTGGGTTTTTACAGTCTGGAACAATTTTAGCATGCATCATTCACTTTTCAGGTAGATACATCAAAAAGAGCCCTAGTGGTGCAGTGGTTAAATGCCTGTACTGCAGCCACTCACTCACAAACCACAAGGTTTCAGGCTTGCATCCTTCAGAGGTTGCTAAAATGAGCACCCAGCTTGTTGGGGGCAATGAGCTTACAGTTGTAAACTGCTTAGAGACTGCATAGTGCAGCATGAAGTGGTATATAAATGAAGCTGCTATTGCTAAAATGTAAAATCCAGCTGCCTGGCATTGTGCATTATAGTGTTGCTTACAATAAATTTAAAAAAAAAATCTCTGTGGACAGCATATATGAAAATGTGCCATGTTTGCATATAAAATGAATCTCAACTAAATCATATTTAAACTTTTGGTAGGATCTTGGGAGCATGACTGCAGACTTGCTCTTTAAAGTAGAGTTTAATTAAGACACTGAAATTTTGTGGCCAGTCAATGGATAAAGTTTCATGGACATTACTGAATTCATGGCAATATGGCAGTGAATCATTATTTCAGGGAAAAGTAGCAAGCTATCAGCATACAGAATATTTCAAAGAGAGCCCTTTATTGTGTGTTATAAAGATCATGTTCCTCACATGATACCACTCTTAGAATAACCCAAAAGGATTTGGAGCATCACTTTTTGAACACAGTTTACTCATTTTTTAGAAGTTGCTTTAAAAAAAGGACTATATTTATTTATCATATTCTAGAACAATGATTTTCAAGATTAAGCTCTACGTTGCTATTTTAATTTTCAGTGTTATAATTTATGCACATATTTCCAGTCTTGTTTTATTTCTTCTTTACTTGTTTGTGACACCAGAGAGAGAGAGATCTTGCTTGAGAAATTGTTCCTTAGAACATAAAATCTGCTCTCATAGTATTACATAATTGATATAATTACAGCTGATGAACCAATGGCTTTATGGGAAGATATAGGATCATTATTCTATTTTGTTCACCAGCTTGTATTTCTTGAAATAGGGTTACACTAAGTAGTAGCTTCACTAATCTAAGTATATGAGACACACATGGATGCTGAGATATTGTAATGTTCTTGCATTGGATATGCCCTTCTCTTATCCCTAGCCTTATTCTCTCTCTCTCCCACCCACCCCACCCCATGTTTAGATTTCCCTAGGCAACTATACCCAGGATTATATGCCTTCCTGTCATTCCCAGTGGTTTCTCCCTCTGAATCCACTTGAGATTTAACACCCACATCCACACATCCTAATGCTGTTTTCAGCTGAGCTCAGTTATTATTTGGGTGACTGACTTCCCATGAGGTCTCCTGTAGCCTTCTGTAACCTCTCCAAGGGATAATCCTACTAAACTTTCATTATATGTCTGTGACAGATAACTCTTCTGCCCCAGTGGATTGCTTAATGGATTGCTTAAGTGTATGGCTTGGAGACTACAGCCACCTTTCTTTTATTGAATTTGCTGTGGCAGTTTTTAGTTTATTCTTTCCACTTGCAAACAGTGTTACTAAAGAAGAGGAGTAAACAGCCACCAAGGATTCAGTTCATTAGCCATCAAGCTGCAGTAAAAAGAAACTGATTTATTGGGATAGTTTGCACTGTTCTATATAGCTCTACAACTATATAAAGTTGGCCTTTGACATTTGTGCTTTTGACTTTTGTGGATTTGATTATTTGCAGTTTTGATTAATATGTTCTTTCTAGGAATTTCTAGGTTCTCCAGTGTACTTTGCCAGTGGTTGAACATAGAGTTGTGCTGGAGAAACACTTCTCTGGACATTTGTAGGTCATTCAGCATGATTCTGTGATCAACTTCTGGCAGATGTTGACCATAGAGTTTCACTGGAAGACCTGGAGATTTCTAGAGAGGTGTTCTCTTAGGTAAAAAGAATAGTATTTTTAATTTGTGATTTTTCCATATTCATGGGGGGGGCATTCACCCATAACCCCAGCGAATGTGGCGAGACCACTGTAGTCTTTTTTTGTAAGTTTCCTAACTGGCAAAATGTGGACACTTGAAGTGATTATTCATATAAGAATACTCTTAAAAGGATACCCTGAAAATAAGAAACTACTAGCTTAACAAGAGATGTTTATAACCCTTCACTAAGGGGGGTTGCAGACTGCCAGAAATAGTGTGAATTCAGTCCACTTTTAGGGTTAGGGTTAGTGCTAGGGAATCATGGGAACTGTTATTTTTCTGAGACATTGAGCCTTCTCTGTCAGACAACTCTGATGCCACAATAAATTACAGTTCCCATGGTTCCCTAACTCTAACCCTAACCCTAAAAGTGGACTGAATTCACACTATTTCTGGCAGTCTGCAACCCCCCTAAGGTGGGAGGAGGTCTCCAGCAACAGAAATGGCAATGTTTTGCAGAAAGTTTTCATAAATTATCTCTTTGGAATGTGTGTGTACACACACACACATACACACACACACACACACACACACATGCACACACATCCTTGAGAATCTGGTTTATCATTTTGGATATCAGGGTGGTTGGGTCTGATGCTTCATATCTTGTTTTGGTTCTGTCCCATAAGTTTCCATATTGACTTTAATGGAGATATCACCACAACACAAAGCTATGACTTTAAATTTACTACACATATCACTACATGAATTTACTGGCATAGCGTACAATTTAGTGCAGATGAAGCCTGCCAAATATCAGGCAAATAGGTTCAGGGTTGTTGTTATTTTGTTTTGTTTTGATTTTGGTAGGTGTTTTTTTAAAGTTTTTTTTTTTTTTAAATCTTATTCCTACACCCTTCTCCTCTCTCTGCCCTCTGTTTGTCTGGATTCTCCTTTAACAGAAAACTTGGAGGAAATCACTTGTCAAATGACTGTTGCCAAAGGTGTCTGTATCTTTGGGATAATCCGAATTTTCTTTGGGCTGCTTTAAGAAAGAAGCACTCTGCTTTAGATGAGGTCTACTTTGGGGGCATGGTATTTCATTGAGGCACTCCAAGCCTGTGCTAAAACAGCAAAAGTTGAAGCTTTTAGGAGTGGATTAAATCTGCTCCTTTCAGCAGCCCTTTGGGATTATAGCACCAGCACACTTTGGAAGCAGGCCATGCTGTCACCATGGTCCTGGTATGATCAGGGCTGGAACAGCCAGAGGCTGTCCCTTCTGGACCATGTGCTTTAGTCCTATGTCTCTCCAAAATGGATCACTTCAGTCTAGGCTTAGAACTTCATTCAAAAATATATTCAGGCCACTATTAGATTTTAATCTGGGTAGGTCGAATTTATAATTTTTGTGAAGGTGGTAAACATGTTGTGTGGGACACTTTCTCATAATATGAATAGCGTCCCTTCACAAAGTAGTGAAAAACCTGACAGAGTCTTTCTGGCAAATAGGCTGCTAATGGGTAGTACATTCCATTACTGATTGTCTTGATTTATGCCCAACTAGCTGCTGCCTTTGAGTTTTGTCTCCATGAGTCCCAGTTCTGATTCTTTATACTCTGTTTCCTTTTCCTCTTTCTTCTCCTCCCTATCTCCCACAGAGTCCTTCTCACATATCCTGGGACAAAAGGTTCCTGTCTTTGTTAAAATTTCTTGGGACCTGTCTTTTTGTCTGGGCTAAGCACACCAAAGTTCCTTATCATCTGTCTTCTTTTTTCCTTTTTGGATCTCCCCAACAGAATTACCATATTTGAAGTGCTTTTTTACAGTTTTTAGTCTGCCTGTATCTCTGTCACCCTTTCCAGGATTCATTTCCTGGAAATGAACTGCCTGACTAGAATTTTGTAGCATAACATTTTTCAGCTCACCTTTAAATGTATGTGGCAATGATGAATTCTGTTATTTCTCTATCCTGAAAATCCTGATCTACACAGTTCTCTGCTAGTAGTACTGATATGCTGTTGCATATCGTACTATTCTTTTTCAGCTAGACCTGAAAGTTGCATCTGGTCCACTTCCTTTGTCCTGTACAGATTATTGACACAATAGCACTTTCTCTTTTCTACTATTTATAGTAAGGTTCATATTTAACCTGTCCATTTGCATTCATTAAAGAGAATTAGAAAAATTTAAACTACCATTCTTCCAGGTTCTGTGTTTTTCCCCACAAGCTTGCATTCCCCCACCACTACACATAATTAAAATCATTCATGTAACATTCATCATGTAGCAAGCAATAAGGATAATAAAATTTAGTTTCTTCCTTTGGGTCCTCCTTAAATTTTCCATTGAAGAATACTTCAACCTCTTTTGAAACTGTTACAGTCCAGTAAGATCGAGAGAACAATTTCAGGAATTTCAATGTATTTTCAACCTTGGAGCTGAAAATTTCAAGATATTAAGAAAGATCTTCCCTCTGACAAAGGGGAAGGCCAAAAGTGATATCTTGCACAGGGTATGGAAGTGCAGCTAATGAAGCAATGGTGTAAGACGACAGTACTATCCAGTTACTGTTAAGACAACAAACGGATAAGTGCAATTTCTGAGCCATCCTCAAAGGACTCCCCTACCTGCCCCCCCCACCAGGTACAACATTTGCAGAACCATGATCTATAGGAAAGCTGAATATGTATGACTGAAGCCTGCCTATTGTGTCTAGGTAGGCACGACAGTGTAATGAATGCAAGAAAGCAAGGAACAGCCCCAAACATTAAGAAGTGTAACCCCATCCAAAACAATATAAACACTACTCGCCCATAATATAAATTAACTACTAACACAATCTATTTTATGGGATTGATGTCATTCATTAATGTGACCAGGTACTGGTTTAGCAGTTCTCACCTGAAGAAGCTAAAAAGAGAGATAGAGTTGGCTGTCAACTGAATATTTATGATACCTCACTCCAAGCTTTACGCAGTGATTTCATGTAAAGTTTAAAAAAGAAAAAGAATATGGGACCAGACTGAAGCCTACAGGATCCCATAACAAGTTTTAAAATAATTAATTAATGGCAAGGAACATTTATTGACAATTCATGTAGAAACAGAATCACTGTAAGACAGTACCTCCAATTCATCCTCTTCAGAAAGATAAAATGACCAATGGTTATAAATGCTGCCAAAAGAGTTAACAGGTTAATAATCCATAGTGCAAATTGAGTCCACTTTAACTGCCCAGGCTCAGTGCTAGGGAATCATGGGAATTGTATTTTTTTTTTCTGGGACATTGAGCCTTCTCTGTCAGAGAGCTCTGGTGCCACAATAAATTACTGTTCCCATGATTCCTTAGACCTGAGCCAGGACAGTTAAAGTGGTTTCAAGTTGCACTATTTCTGGCAGTCTGTAAAGGCCCTTAATTACTTCAAGGGTTTCTTCTTTCTTGTTGAAGTTATCTAGGTATTTGTAGATTTCAATGGCTTCCTTGTGCATTCTAACCTGATAGTTGTGGGCATGGTCCAGAATTTCACTATTTCTGGCAGTTTGCAAAGGCCACATGTCTCTTTCTTAACAAGCATCTTCCATCAGGATGACCAAAGAAGTTTCAGTTTCAAAGTAGTCTCAGGTGGATCCAGAGCTGTTTACAGCTCCTTCTTGAAAAGTTTGAAAGAGGGAAGCATTTTTCAAACTTCATGAAAGCTCTTGTCAAAACCTATCCCAGTTCTTTTCAACCCCAGTTGGCATAAATAGTAGCTTTTACCATTTCTTGGTTCTGTTTCCTTTAAGAAAAGCCTTCTATCAAAATCTTTAATCACAAAATTCAGTGATTCGGGGATGTGCTAGTTATCATAGGCTTACTCATTCCACACACACTCCCCAGATGGCATATGGTGACCCAGCCTCTGGCACTGTTATGTGTGTGCCTCTGCATGCTACTGTTAAACTACTACATGTCCAGTGGGGAAACATCATTGGCATTGTACCAGTGAGTATTATGAGATCAACATTCAGTACTAGCACATGGACAAATGCAAATAGTTCAATAGGAGATAGCTGATATTGCATAAAGTTCATTTAAATCATTGTTCCATTTAAATAATTTCATTTAAACTATATTTAAATCATCATTTCATCCTATGTACATCTTCACTAAAACTACACTTAATTGAGGCACTGCAGCATTTTAAAGCATTATTTTTCCCTTCTGTGCATTTAAATCACAGATAGAAAAAACACCTCATTGCAGTTGGACCCATAGGAACTGAATGATCATCTACTTTAAATTAAACCTGAGATCCTTTTTTGCAGTTTTTTTAAAAAACAGTTTTGACAGGCTTCCTTACTCCATCCACAGACACAAGGGATCAGCACAAGCTCCCTACTACAAAAAATAAAAATATGTAAAGTCCTCTAACAGGCACTGAGCTTCATATTAGAAGCTGGCAATTGCTCTAATGCAAATGTGCCAGTTGCAATAAGCTTCTCCTTCCCAAGATATATTCAAGTAATAATAACTATTGGGTTGAGTTAACCTGCTTTAGATTTCAGGCACAACACAATTCCAAACATCACTTTTTGCTTAAAAGAATATTGTGTGGAATATCTCTAAGAAAAACAATTCAAAGTGCTAGCATTCAGCATTGCTTTTAAATGTTCTCAAATGTATGGAGAAAATCTTTCTTTATATCATACAAGATGCTGGCATGGTGTAGCATCCCCTATGTGAAAAAAATAACTTAAAACCACACTTGAAACAAATCAGCAATTATTTGATCATATGTGAGTGATTTAACCTAAACTGCAAACATTCACCAGCAACCAAACTCTCTCATTCCACCGACATCAGTGTGAAGTAGGCAAAAAGGTTCTTGCCAGGAGTTGAACGAAAATTCCTATTTGACCCAGAAGTGTTCAGTGAAGCCCATACTAAATACAAGGAGGGACAGTGGGTTGCCAGATAATTAAAGAGGCTGGGGGTTATGTGTATATCTCACCTGATCCTATCCACAGTTGCTGGGATAAAGCATGTAGCTGCACCCAAGCAGATTATTAAGCAGCTTCATTTATATATCGCTTCATATCGCGCTATGGGATGTCTAAGTGGTTTACAATTATGAGCTGATTGCCCCCCAACAAGCTGGGTACTCATTTTAATGACCTCGGAAGGATGCAAGCCTGAGTCGAGCCTCAGCCCTGGCCGGTATTGAACTCGCAACCTTGTGGTCTATGAGTGAGTGGCTGCAGTACAGGCATTTAACCACTGCGCCACCAGGGCTGATTATTCCACCTCTTCCTTTCCAATGTCAAACTCCATTAAGCACCAGAAAGCCCATCATGTCCTAACTGTTCTCTCTAAACCCTAGTATTTACCTGCACTGGACAGCATCAAGTCACATATCCCCCTCATTCTCCCAGCCAATCCCAATCAATATGCAAATCTGCATTCTTTATCAGTCAGTCCAGATTTATCAATCACTTTGTCAGTCCAAACTTACCAATCACCCCCCAATGCACACACATATAACAGTGGAACTATTTATCATATAAATCTGCTTTACAATGATACAAACCCACATTTTTTTGTTGTTAATTGCTTTCATGTCAACCTCAACGCATGGTGGCCCTATGTGTGAGAGACCACCAAGTTACCCTATCTTCAACCACCCTGCTCAGTTCCAGAAGACTCAGGGCCATGGCTTCTCTGGTTGAATCTATCCATTTGCAATTCTCTTTTCCTATAGACCTTCACTTTACCAACCCTTATAGTCTTTTCTAATGAGTCCTTTTTTCTTGTGATATGAGCAAAACATGACAGCTTCAGTTTAGTCGTCTATTCTTCCAGGGGGAGTTCAGGCATGATTTAATATAGAATCCATCCATTGGTCTTTTCACAGTATTCTCAAAACTCTTCTCCAGCACCACATCTGTATATAAGATAACCCACATTATCTTATATAATGCACTGGCTGGTGTCCTGATCAGCAGTTATGAGACTGTAAGATGGGCATTACAGTCTCATAACTGCTGAGGATTCATGTTGATGGTCATTGATGACTAAATGTGCCTCCCAAAACCTGCCTTTTCAGTCTGCCAGCATCCAAACCAAAGTGTTTCCAAGGCACTGCAGATTAGGGCACTGGGAAATTATGTCTGTAGTGCCTTTATGGTCATGGAGATCCTTGAGAAAAGCAGCCGTAGGAGGACCCTGAGGGGTTTCTTGCCTATTCCCAACATACTTAATGACTGAGAGAGGGCTGCAGATGTCATTTCTCAGCACCCCAGTCTCCAACACCTAGACACACTGCAGTTGGGCACTGCCAGGATGAAATGGTAGGGCTTTTTTTGGGGGGGGGGGGAGTAGGGCTGGCATCATCAGATGTAACTATTATGACAGAATTCTATTGTCATAATGTATAGCTACACTGCAGAATTAAAGCAGTTTGGCACCACTTTAATTGTCATGGTCCCATTCTGTGGAATCCTGGGACTTGGAGTTTGGTGTGGTATTCAGCCTGGTCTGTCAGAGAGCTCTGGGGCCTCACCAAACTACACATCCCAGGATTCTGTAGGATAGAGTCATGACAGTTAAAGTGGTGTCAAACTGCTTTAATTCTAAAATGTGGCTACACGTGTAGGATCTTGATCATTGTTTCACATTGCACATAGCTTCAAGTATTATATTTCCTTAGTATAAAAAGAGGACATTAGTACTGACATGAACAAAATTATAATGAGTAATGATCACTCTCCCATGCAGACTATGGGGGGTTGCAGACTGCCAGAAATAGTGTGAATTCAGTCCACTTTTAGGGTTAGGGTTAGTGCTAGGGAATCATGGGAACTGTTATTTTTCTGAGACATTGAGCCTTCTCTGTCAGACAACTCGGATGCCACAATAAAATAGAGTTCCCATGGTTCCCTAACTCTAACCCTAACCCTAAAAGTGGACTGAATTCACACTATTTCTGGCAGTCTGCAACCCCCCTAAGAAGAACTGAGTCTCTATATGGGTAAAAAAAACCCACTCAGTGAACATTGCAACAGAAATTTAAGTGCACAAAACAGAATACATTCAGAACTCCATATTTTTCTGAAGTTTGTGATGAATTTCAAACACACAAATAAATACAACAAAAGTATACATTTGGAAAAGTGCATCCTGAATGTACAATTTGAACCAGCATGTATAAGAATACATATATTTGAAAAAAGGTCCATAAAAATGCTTCAATCCATGTAAAATTCTTTTGAAAAAAAGTGTATATTTTTAAAAAGTGAATGTTTGTGGAAATGTATATCTTTTGGTAAATGTGCACAAATATATGCAGAAAATGTTGTATGCATTTAAAAAAAAATATGATGTGGAAAGAGTTTAGAACAAATGTAGCAATGAAAAAATGAGAACTTGAGCAAAATCAGGCTCAACAGATTAATCCATTCTTAGTTGAGGGTATTCAAGTATTCCATCTGAATACTTTAAAAGCCTCAAAGGTTTTCAAATGTTCGATTTGAACAGGTAAAAAAAAAAGTCCTGTACTGCCCCTGCAGGAGGGGTTCAAAGAGAATCAAGTTGGGAAATATCTCCCAAAGGCAAGCTCCCCGGTTGAATTCTTTTTGATGCCCCAAGTAAACAAGTGTTTAAATTTACCTCCTTCATTTTCAGCTTCTGGCCATCTTTTTTCTTCTTCTAATTTAGGACCTTTAAATTTCCCTTGCATGCACACCCCTCTCCATTAAAGGCCAATGCCACTAAACTATCTGGTACAGCAAATATTTTCCTCCAAGTAAATTTTCTCACTGGCAATCAGTTTATTATTTCTCTGTTTCATACAAGTAATATGTTCACAGGAAGAAAAGGACCCACATTTGCATATACATTTGAAAGCAGTTGTAGCATTAGCTTTTGTAGACTTTTTAGATTAATGTCCTCAGATGCATAGACTCCATGAACCTGAGGAAGGTCTAATCTGCACTGCAGAAATAATGCAATTTGAGACCACTAACTGCCAGGGCTCCATCCTATGGAATTCTGGGATTTGTAGTTTGTTGTGGCACCAGAGTGCTCTGATAGAGAAAGGTAAATATCTCACAAAACTACAAACCTCAGAATTCCATTGAGCCTTTACAGTTAAAGCAGTGTCAAACTGCATTATTTCTGCATTAAAGTTTAGGCCAAAGTCTACTGTGGGAATAATATGTGAGGAAAATAATCTCTGTGCATGGGGAAACATTCATTTCCATCTACAACTATTATTTATCCTAGTTCCTAAAATGTAGAATTAATTAAGGGTTCAAACTTGTAGCAGTTTACAAATGTAGGGAGAAGTGTGAAAATCAAGGGTGCAAATTCTTCCCTGGGATGTGGTGTAAGGGTTGCATTCTGAACTTCCATAATTCTGTAAATCTGAACTATTGCTGACAATTTACCCAGACAGAACTACTACACACCCAGGCAAAGTAACACAGATTAGGCAGATTACTACATAATAAACAAGGGACAGAGAATTTGAATGCACATTTCTGATAAGTGGTAAAATGTCAGTAGAAGCAGAAGTGATTTGCCCAGCAGTGTTGAAAGATGCAATTGCTTCCTGGATAGTTACCCAAGTAAAGAAGTGGACTGCTGATTACAGCAACAAGGCACCTTTTCCAGCTTCTCATTTCAACAGGGAAGATCTGAGTGCCCACTGAAGCCTCTAACCACTTCCTTCTTAGCTTTGCAAATTGGTTTACTTCTTTGGTATGCTGCCACCACCTGCTTTGCCCTATAACTCAGCAGGCTGGAGCAATTGTTTTCTAAGCTAGGATGAAAGATGATTATTTTCTAGATAGTGCTCAAGAAACCCATAAAGATCAATGCCCCAAATTTATTTTTATACAATTTTTCATATTATTCTTTGAGAATGGGAATGAATTACACATTGGGAAGTTAATGTTGAGAGATACAATTATCTAAGCAGAATTTACTTTTTTTCTTCTTCAAATACAGTTCCCCAAATCCCCTAGTTAGCATGGTGTTTGGACATGTTGAAAGGAGGACATTGGGAAGTATAATCAAGATAGTAACTTTTCTGGGATTTTCCTCTAAATACTCTTTCCTGGGGTCTCATACCTTCAAACATAATTTATCTTGCCACTCTCCTCTCTTTCCATTCCTCCCTCTTTCCCCCTCTATGCTTTTGTGTTTTTTCTTTCTCTCTGCATCTCTCTTTTCATCACCCCTCACTGAACATGTTGTAAATAATGAGTAAACCAAAGGTATGGAGCTCAGAGGGCCAGCTAAGATTGTTGCCATAATTTTGAAGCCACTATTCAACTGATTCTAAAGAGTAGGAAGGGAGGAGGAGTTAATTTTACCCATGAAGTTGGCTATACCTATGGTGTGTCTAGAACTAAAAAAATGATAGTGAGAAAAAATGAGTATAAGGTGGGGGCATTAGGAGGGGAGAGAAATTTGTTTAGAAAAATAACAGCAAATCAATAATTTCCACATTGTTTCCTAATCTTTTACTTTGAAAATGGTGCACTTCAGAGACAAAAATCGAAGAAAATACAGCAAGACATTGTATTAAAAATATCTTCCATGGGCCACCCTATTGTTTGCTGATAAGCCAGGCAAGCCAAGAGTTTAATTCTATTGTCAAGACTGTTATTGTACTGATAGAACTAAGAATGCCCTCTCATACTAAGCTACTTTAATAACTTTTCCTAGAGGCATCTAGTGATGACCTTGATCTAGAGGTACCCTAAGAGCTATTTATCAAACATGCCATGAATTTCAGCAGGAATCCCATGTTAAAATCACATTAGAAAAATAGGTTAAGAATGTTTTTCTCCTTTTTAGATTGGTCTTTCTGATCAAATGTTTCTGTTCACTGTTCAACTCTAGCAATTTAGTGAGATATAATTAGATTCAAAGCCCCTTTGGGCAATGACCTTGTCTTGTTTGTTTATGACATTCTGGACAATATGATGTATGGTGACGGTTCTTATTAATAATAATACACAATATAATGTGATTGGACTTGCTGGTTTCTATTTAGGCATTTTTACTGGAGTTGCTTCCATTCCATTCTGTATTGGAAGATAAAATTTACAGGAGGATGGATCAAGGGCCCTTTCACACTACACAATTATAACATCATAGAATCATAGAGTTGCAATAGACCCCAAGGGCCATTCAGTCCAACCCCTTGCCATGCAGGAATACACACTCAAAGCACTCCTAACAGATGGCCATCAAGCATATTTAAAAACCTCCAAAGAAGGAGACTCCACTAAACTCCAAGGCATCATACTCCACTGTCAAACAGCTCTTACCATCAGAAAATTCTTCCTAATGTTTAGATGCCCTAGTCTTTGCCTGTGCTTTGAATCCATTGCTCCATTCCCTAGTCTGTGGAGCAGCAAAAAACAAACTTGCTCCCTCTTCAACATGATACTTTTCAAATATGTACATAAAGCTAATATGTCACCTCCCAACCTTCTCCAGGCTAAACATACTAAACATCTGCTAAACGTCTTTTCTCCAGACTAAACATACCTAGCTCCTCAAGTCACATCTCATGGTTCCAGACTAATGAATTTGCATTTTGGCCACTTTCTTCTGAACATGTTTGTGGAATGCAATTTGAGTTTCCCAAAGTATTAACTCTTTCAAAGGGAAACAAAAATATGCAAGTATGAAAGTTAAACTTGTTAAACTCCAGCTTTCATCAGCAGAGCAGCAAGAAACATGGGTCAGACTATTTATTCCTAGAGAATAAAAACTTACTCCAAAAAACAAAAAACATGCAGCTTGTGGTTTGAAAACAAATAATAATGGCTTTAATAAATATTTATATAAAATAACTAAAACCTAATCTAACTGGAGATGGTTAGGGTAAAGAGAGATAAATCTCACCATCTACAACCATCTCACCATCTACAAACTACAACCATTGACTGCTGTTACTAGCAGTTTAGAATCTTGGGAGAGAGCTGTTAAACTGTCTCCAAGAGTGACAGGAGCCACATGTTTAGACAGAATGAGAGAGGGGGGGGGGAATCTCCTGTCTAACTAAGTAGAAACAGGAGAATGCTATGCATAATTCTTCCTGTCAGGGATGATGGGAGTTGTAGCTCTTCACCTCTGGCTCTAACTCACCACCTTGTTATGCAGCAGAGCTGACCAGCTTTGATCAGTGGTTGATGCTTCTTTCCCAAGCAGCAGAGTTTCAGAGAATAGGCTGAAGACCCTGACAAACTCTCCAAGCCTTCTCACTCTTCTTCCTGAGATGTCTTCAAACTTCTCCAGGATTCCTCTGGCTCTTGTATCTTCCCTCAAGACACCAGACAACTCAGTAGTCTTATATAAAAGATCTACTTTATTCTACTATATACATAAATACTATATGCCCTACAAATCACAATCTCTACACTTCACAATATCTCCAAAACACTCCACACTACACCAAACTACTCCACAATGTACATTAGCAAACATTGCAATTTATAGCCATTGTTAGACACCACCCACCAGTCAGTTTCCACCCAGTGGGTGTGTACATACATCTTGATTGGTCCACATAGATCATCCCATACCTAAGACCAACCCAAGTGTTTCATCACTTTACCTTGACCACTTAATGAGTCTCAGGTGTTTGCAATCTATCACAGGTGTTCTCAATATACCTTCTATAACTTTGTCCTTGGCTCTCAAGGCTTCTTAATTATATTATCTTTTTCACCTGTGTATCTTCCTGATTGCTCCTGCTTAGTCACTTTGACATTCACATACATATTTTTATTTCTATTACTGTATATCCCATGTTGCTTTTTCCTTAACACTTCCAACTATGTTCTAGCTCATGAACATCTTCCTTGAATTGTAGGGACAATATTCCACTTTAACTGTCATGGAAACATTCTTTGGAATCCTAGGTTGTGTAGTTCAGTAAAGGAAGTAGAGCTCTGTGGTTGAGAATGCGATATGTACCCCTAACTGCAAAACCCAGGATTCCATAGAATGGAACCACTGTATTTAAAGTTGAATCATAATGTTGTAACTGTACAGTGTGAATGTACAGTTGATAAGTAACAACTCCAACTTTTCTTCATTTGCAAACACTTGCCTACACACAAATATCTTATTCCTCTATTCTTTATACTGCCTTCCTGGCCCACTTTTTAATTGTAATCATTTACTCACTGGCTGTTACAAGCCATTTTGCTGCCTGAGGCAGAGCAGCAAATGGCACTTTCCCTCCCAGACTATTCCTTGTCAAGATTCATATAGCACATAAAATCTGGCCAGTTGTTTTGCCTTCTGAAGCAGAGAACCCCAAAAGCACCTCTCTCCATGCTTGGCAGTTAAAAACAGAGGAGGAGGAAAAAAAATACATCTAGTGAATGGAAGACACGCTTTAATCAGCTGCATCATAAGAATAAAACATAAGAATAAAAAGAATATTCACATTATTCAGTTTCTTAAAAATTATAATATTTGGAAAATCTGATCAGGGAAATTATCAGAGAGGTTTTCACCCAATATTCACATATTCTGAAGTGTCTCAGGAAACTATTCTGTGCAGAAATTCACAAGGAGATTTTTGTACAAATATGCCATTTTTACACTAGAAAAAACAACAACAATATTGCTTCCAGAAATGCATATGGTGTTTTGTGGAATATGTGTTCTTCCCCCGACAAAATAACTCCACTTTAGTTCAAGAAATTAATGAGTATTTCTGTGCAGAATTGTAACTCAAAACACTATGGGAAGAAGAAAAAATAAAAGACAACAACTGCACAGACAAAAACTGCAGGGAGAACATTGCAGAAATTAATTAAAGAAAACCATCAAGTTTGAAGTGCTCCTTCCTTCCCCTAAGTAATCCACATTTTCACTTGAAACCTGAAATAAAGGATCTCTTTGCACCTAAAAGTAGTAAGCCAATCTTTCTCCGCCTACCCCCATTGTGTTCCCAGCCAAATTTTCCCATCCATCAATCTCAGGGATATCCCAATACAGTCATTGTTTTTGTTACACTAAAGTTAAACCATCAACCACTCCAGAATCCCATTGTCGATTCCTGGGTTAAGTTGTTTAGCCTTTGTTGCCTGGCTAGGTAGTCAATTTCCTAGGGCTAGTTTTAAGGTATAACTATGGTTTCAAAACCTAACCTCTGCACACACAGCCCAGACCACATATACACCTGCACTCTGTGTATGTTCTATGTCACCCTTGGACCTCCCAATCTTAACCACTCCAGAATCTCATGACTTTATCATTGGACTAGTAAACATACTATCACTGCAACCCCTAAAAACTCCACTACCCCCTTTCCATATTTCCATTTTAGTTAACTCTGCTGTTTTTGTGTGAATTGTTACCTTGTGTGTTTGATTACACTCTGCATATTTTCTAAATAAATAAAACCTTCTTATTTCACCCCAAGCCTTGAGTCCTCCCAGTTAGTACTGGTATATATTGTGCACATGGACCAAAAGTTACCCAAGCCTCTTGCAAATCTAATTTCCCCAACATTAGAAATATCACTGACAATTGATGGGGACCCCCAGTCTTCCTCAACCTGTTCTTTGGGAAACAACTGGATACTTGCAAAACTGACACAGATTAATAATAATAATAATAATAATAATAATAATAATAATATCCCAGCCATTTCTATTGAAAAGGTGACCCTTTTCACACATTGTAATCGTACATATAAATTAGAGGAGAACACTCCTGCCATGTTAGAATCCCCACCTCCCAGGCAACAGCACATTTCTGTTTGCCATTCAGTGACATCTGAAAAGTCTGTAAGTGCAGACCTTGCATGACCAGACCTTTTTGTGTTAATAATATCCAATATATATATATATATATATATATTCATGTATCTGCATACAATTCTCCAGTATTCTATTTGCAAATTAAGACCATGCAGTCATGACAAAGACACGCCCCAACGAGTCGGGAAGGGTTTCTTGTTGTGCTGGCCATATAAGGACATGAGAAGCCTGATTGGTTAAAGTGCACAGGTTAATGAGAACACCCGCGCGCTTTGTCCAATTAGGTTGTTTGGTTGTTACTCTAAAGCCTCGTGTTGCTACTGGTCTCTCGAAACTTGGGATGAGAGTTTGTTCCTTATAGCTCTGTGCTGCCTCATGGAGGCAGCCATTTTTGAGCTTGAACTGAACGACCCATCCCACCCACCCATAATTAAGAAGCTATAAATTGATTACTCTCAGACTTAGGCTGGTCGCCTTCGGGGACCAGGAGGGAATTTTTCCCCAGGGTGCTTCCCTGGGTTTTTCACCCTCCCTGAGATTAATAATTAAATTGATGTTGGAAATGGGTCATGGTGTAATAATCAATGTTCTTCTTGTTATTGCTTTGTCACAACTTAAGGGTAGGGTCTATAATTTGAAAATTGCTTGTTTTGTACTTGGGGGGTGGGTAATGACCCACACCCCACAGGAAAATTAATCTGGCTAATTAAATTAATTGGGGTAATATTGCCATAAGACAAATTAAAGGAAATGACAAATGCAGTTAAATGCATGATGTCATTAATTGAATGACGTCATATGACATAAAATGACATCACTCCAGGAGGGGAGGGGTTTGTAAATTTGCTGTTATTATTGTTTACTTATTTTGTCACGTGCGGTGATAGACCACCCATTTTGGGGGGGGGGGTTACACCTTCACTTACACATGTAACAAATTTGTTAATTATTATTGCCTTGTAAATAGACCCTGTACGGCTAAATAAAAGTTGTGGCCTGTTTAAACCCAAAAAGAGGCGTCTTGTGTCCTTTGTGCCAGTGCAAAACATATTATCTATATAAACCTTCTTCTTATGGCTGCATATGTATTTTTTGTTGATATTTAAACAGAGTGTAATCTTGCATAGTTGATGGTGGACTAGATTGCCCTTGTGATCCCTCTAAGCAATATAGTGTTACATTTCTATGATTCCTTAGGTATTACAGATATTGTAAAACTTCCTTGGAGTGTTTTTTTGTTTGTTTGCTTTTTTCAGGGGTGGGGGCATCATTTCATTCTCCTTTTATCAATGTTACTTTTTTTTTCAGGATTCCACATGCTGATGTTCTGCTTTATTTATTTCATCTTCCTAAAGTAGCTGTTTGGATCTGCTTTAGAATCTGTCCTACTTCATTTTCCACAGTCCTGTCTAAACTCAGCCTCTTATTCAATAACAAACAAATCCAAGACAAATGTACCAACCTAGGATATTCAAGTAGCTGGAAAATTAGGCAAAACAAACTTTATTATATTTAGTAAAAACAGATGATCGTCCCATTGTATGCAACATAGATGCCATAGCAAACAGTTCTCAGATAATGCTAGCAACATGCTGATTTCAGTGTACAGAATAAACTCTGTATTTTTTTGGCATTGTGTCTATCAGCAGAAATGCTTCACCCTTTGATAGACATGGCATTCAACACTCCACTTGATGCAAACATCAAACACGCCTTTGCAAAATGAGCACACATAGATTGCCCCACATTTCTTCAGGGCAACTGGCAAGACCCAAAGCAATTAATGGAAATTTTGCTACTTGTATTATTTGGTAAGGAGCCCTGGTGGCGCAGTGGTTAAATGCCTGTACTGCAGCCACTCACTCATAGACGACAAGGTTGCGAGTTCAATACTAGCCAGGGCTCAGGCTAGACTCAGGCCTGCATCCTTCCGAGGTTGCTAAAATGAGTACCCAGCTGTTGGGGGGCAATGAGCTTACAGTTGTGAACTGCTTAGACATCCCATAGCACAATATGAAGTGGTATATAAATGAAGCTGCTTTGCTTAAGAAAAAAAGGCCCTGGATATATCAGAGAAAAGCATTCACATGTCTAACTACATTATCAACTATTCATTCTGTAGGGCAGGGGTGAGCAACTGTGGAAGGCCAGGGGGATACATTAGTCTTCCAGGAGGTCTCCCCACTACACTTGCGCCTACAAAGGCCATTTTTTAAAAAAAAAAATGGCTCCCAAATGCTTCCAGGCTCTAGGAGACACGGTTGTATTTTCTGCCTGTTTAGGACCTTCCTTTTTTTTAGCAACAAGTAGTCACTTTCTGTTTCCAATGGGGCCTCTCCTGGGTGTAAATTGGCCCATCCCACTACAACATGGTGTAAATGTGTGGGTTTTGGAGGGCCCATTTTGGAGCTAAATAATTTGCAATTTTTTACTCCTAGGTTCCCCTGGGGGCTACAAAAATGTCCCAGGGATCACACTTTACCAAACCCTGCTGTAGGGTAACATTTTTCCTCCATAGTTTTATGAGAACTCTGTTTCCCAACAGAATATTTACCCTGCTCTTGTATTCCTGATAGGACTCTTAGACCAAGCTAAACAAGCCACCATTCGTTTTTAAAAAATAGTAAATAGTCTATTGGTTTTTGTTCTTTCTGTTTGGATCTAGATAGAGCATCCCACACATGCTGATGGACTGTAGAGAAAGGATAGTTTTAAAAAACAAGCAAACAAAACAAAAATAGACTACAACTCCCTCTACAAACAAACAGTGTGCTAAAGTAATGGCAAAATGGGGTGTTCCTTCCTTCCTGGGGTGTTAGCCTTGAGCCTCCTCAGGCACTCTTGTGTACCAGGTCATCAAGAGAGAGTCAGATGGCTGAGATAGCAAAAGAGACTCTTGATCACCTGAACTGGTGCTCTTCATGTTGGTGGAGAGATCAAATGGAAGACCAACCATATTAGGAACCCTAAAGACACACAAAGTTTGGTTGAAAACAGATATAGACAGTATTCATTGCTAATAATTGTTTTTTGAATTTGCAACAGAATACAGAATGTTTTCACTCACTGAAGAGTGCATGTAGTTGCCTTCTGTCACCTCAAGCTAATTTCTTTTCAGCCTCCCTTGATAATTCACACAGGATTCAAAGATTGCTTGTTTAGCTGCACAAGTCAAGCCGGGATGCTCATGTAAAGATAATGAATACCAGCAATATGCATTCTGAATTAGTTTTAGGTTTTTTGGAAACTGGAGCTAGAATAGGTCAAACGCAAGGGGAGAAGATTGGTTCTAACTGAATAGAAGGTTTAGGGAGGTTCCTTTCACTCAATTACTTTTATAGCACCCTAGCCATTCACAATAGAGCAGCTTAATATTCAGAGCAAAAGAGATCAAGAGTGCTTGACTTCACTGAACTGGTAGATAGGTAAGGATGCTTCAGATTTAATTGTTTTCCTACGTAAAATTTTGGACTGACCAATTCAAAGGCACCTACATAGGCTAGCCAGCTGGTTAGTGATATGGTAATTGTTTGCTAATAATAAGAGATAAATTCATTTCAATAAATTTTAGATCAAAAATGATTCCATTCACACCACTTGGACTTATTATGTGACCTGAATTCCATTCAGTTTTGCAACTGGTGATGCAGTTCATCCACCCACACAAAAAAGACACATACATACCAAAGAAATGTGCACAATTAATGTGCAGATTTTCAACCTTGTCCATGAAAATATGTTTAATTTTTTATTTGAGAGAAAGAACAGTTGTCATAATTTTTATGAAAGAAAAAAGAAAAGAAAAAAGATTCAAACAAATATCTGCAGTATTTGGACAATTTACCCTGGTCACAGGGAAATATACTCCTATTAATCAGGTCAAGGCAGAGTTTCATACATGATTAGCCCCAGTAGCATCATTGGGGGGAGTTGTGGGGGTTGCGGACCACACTGGCTAACACCACAGAAGGGGGTGACACCCAGTCATCCTCCCCCTCGCTTTTGCCCATCCCTGCCACAGTCCTATTCTCCTCAGGAGAATGGGCTGGCAACAAGGAGCCAGGCTGAGTGTGCGCATGTCCCCAGCAAATGCCTGCCGCCACCCCTTTCTCCCCTGAGGAGAAGGGGGGTAGCAAAGACTGCCGGGATGTTGGAAAATGTAACTTGTGTGTGGAAATATACAGATGCGGGAATTGTAGTCTGAGTAAAAAATGACAACCATGGGAAAGTTTGCCTGCAGGTGGAATATGAAAAAACAATCACAAGAGAAGATAGTCAAGGACAGTTTGTGTCTGGGAACATGGATGGCAACTGTAAATATATTAGGTCATCATGTTTTGTGAGAACAATTGTCCACGTGACTATGAGTCACAAGGAGAGGCTGGGCTTTAAGGATGTTTAGCAAGTGTTCACAAATGAATGAAGCCCTCAGCTTGGGGTGGAGCTGTGTCTTTTTCTTCTGCTGGTTAGCTCTGATTATTCTTTTTGGTTCCTGCCTGCTGATGTTCTGATCTACTTAGAATCATAGAATCACAGAGTTGGAAGAGACCACAAGGGCCATCCAGTCCACCCCCTTCCATGTAGGAACTTCCAATCAAAGCATCCAGCCTCTGCTTAAAAACCTCCAAGGAAGGAGACTCCACTACTCTCCGAGGGAGTGTGTTCCACTGTCAAACTGCCCTTACTGTCAGGAAGTTCCCCCTAATGTTGAGGTGGAATCTCTTTTCCTGGAGCTTACATCCATTGTTTTGGGTCCTAGTCTCTGGAGCAGCAGAAAACAAGCTTGTTTCCTCCTCAATATGACATCCCTTCAAATATTTAAACACAGCTATCCTATCATCTCTCAACCTTCTCTTCTCCAGGCTAAACATCCCCAGCTCCCTAAGTTGTTCCTCATAGGGCTTGGTTTCCAGACCCTTCACCATTTTAGTGGCCCTCCTTTGGACACGCTCCAGTTTCTCCACATCCTTTTTGAATTGTGGTGCCCAGAACTGGACACAGTATTCCAGATGAGGCCTGACCAAAGCAGAATAGAGTGGCACTATTACGTCTCTTGATCTAGACACTATACTTCTACTGATGCAGCCTAAAATTGCATTGGCCTTTTTAGCTGCTGCATCACACTCTTGACTCATGTTCAACTTGTGGTCCACCTGGATTCCTAGATCCCTTTCACATGTAGTCTGATTCAGCCAGGTGTCCCCCATCGTATATCTGTGCTTTTCATTTTTCCTCCCTAAGTGCAGTACCTTACATTTCCCTGTGTTGATTTTCATTTTGTTAGCTTTGGCCCAGCTTTCTAGTCTGTTCAAGTCATTTTGAATTTTGATCCTGTCCTCTGGGGTATTAGCTACTCCTCCTAATTTGGTGTCATCTGCAAATTTGATAACTATGCCCCCAATACTGTCATCCAAGTCATTAGTAAAGATATTGAATAGCACTGGGCCCAGGACAGAGCCCTGTGGCACCCCACTGGTCACTTCTTTCCAGGTTGAAAAGGAGCCATTGTTGAGCACCCTTTGTGTTTGGCCAGTCAACCAATTACAAATCCATGTAACAGTTACTTTGTCTAGCCCACATTTTACCAGCTTGTTTGCAAGAATGTCATGGGGAACCTTGTCAAAGGCCTTACTGAAATCAAGATATAGTATATCCACAGCATTCCCTTCATCTACCAAGCTGGTAATTTTATCAAAAAAAGAGATCAGATTTATCTGGCATGACCTGTTTCTCTGAAACCCATGTTGACTTTTTGTGATTATGAAATTATCTTCCAGATGTTCACAAACTCTCTGTTTAATGATCTGCTCCAGAATCTTTCCTGGTATTTATGTCAGACTAACTGGACAATAATTGTTGGGATCCTCTTTTTTCCCCTTTTTGTAGATGGGAACAACATTTGCCCTCCTCCAGTCTGCTGGGACTTCTCCTGTTTTCCAGGAGTTGTCAAAGATTATTGCCAATGGTTCCGCTATTACGTTTGCCAGTTCTTTTCATACCCTTGGATGTAATTCATCTGGTCCTGGAGATTTATATTCATTTAGATTAACCAGGTATTCCTGCACTATCTCTTTACTTATTCTGTGCTGAAATTCTCCTATTCTGTCCTCTGCTCCATTATCCTCAGGTTGAGCACCCTTTGCCTTTTCTGAGAAGACTGAAGCAAAGAAGGTGTTGAGTAATTCTGCGTTTTCTCTGTCCCCTGATATCTTTTTGCCATCTTCTCCACATAGTGGCCCTACCATTTCCTTCTTCCTTTTGCTGCTGACATACCCCCCAAAGCCCTTTTTATTGTTCTTAACCTCTCTAGCAAGCCTGAGTTCATTCTGCGCTTTAGCTTTTCTGACTTTACCCCTACACGTGCTAGCTATTTGTTTGAATTCCTCTTTGGTGATTTCCCCATTTTTCCATTTCTTATACATGTTCCATTTAAAACTTAGTTCAGTTGCAAGTTCCTTAGTCATCCATCCTGGTTTCTTGAGACACCTCCCATTTTTCCTCCTCGTTAGAACGGTTTGAAATTATGCCTTCAGTATCTCCCTTTTGAGAATCTGCCATCCGTCTTGAATTCCCTTCTCTTTTAGCATTGCTGTCCATGGGATCACCCCCAGTATTTCTCTAAATTTAGTAAAATCAGCTTTCCTAAAGTCTAGAATGCATGTCTGACTATGCCTGGCTTCTCCTTTTCACTATATAATAAACTCCACGAGGACATTTTCACTCCCGCCTATGAATCCAACCACTTGCACCCCATTAACTAAAGGCCTAAGCAGACTGGCAGAAATAGTGCACATTAAATTGAGGCACTGCCCTGGCTCAGTGCTAGGGAATCATGGGAACTGTATTTTTTTCTGGGACATTGAGCCTTCTTTGTCGGAGAGCTCTGGTGTCACAATAAATTATAGTTCCCATGATTCCCTAGCACTGAGCCAGGGCAGTGCCTCAATTTAATGTGCACTATTTCTGCCAGTCTGCTTAGGCCCTAAGTCTTCCCTGTTAGTTAGGATCAGATCCAAAATAGCTGACTCCCTTGTTGCCTCTTGTTAGGTTTAAATGGGATATAGAGTCAATGTTAAAATGTTGAAATGTAAAAGATGTGTGTCTGTATTTTTCCATGTTGTGAAAAGTTGTTTTTGCTGAAGCCAGACTCAGTTATCAGCCCAGATGTGTTCTTAGCCCAAAACAAGGAGCTAACAAGCTTCAGTTCTGTGAGAAAGAGATTTTGTTTATATTGAGGTTTTTGTCAACACAATATTGTTATGGGAAATGTAGTCACATGATTTGTTATGGTAATTAAGGGTTGGGCTAAAGCACGTCATGTTTTATCACCCAATCAGTGAATCATGTAGCAAATAGACTGTGTTCCTGTTAGCCTTCTGGCTAAAGTGAAGCTATTTTTGTTATTATTATTATTTGTTTTTGCTTTTGCTCTTTTACAATAAAAGAAGCTTGCTGAAATTTCCAGGTTTGGATGTTTGGTTCTAAAGGACTGTTTTCACCACTCCATCAACATTAATTTTAACACCTCTTCCACCTTTTGGGCAATGAAATTGTCTTTGAG
Organism: Phrynosoma blainvillii; assembly: GCA_026167975.1. NCBI lineage: Eukaryota > Metazoa > Chordata > Lepidosauria > Squamata > Phrynosomatidae > Phrynosoma > Phrynosoma blainvillii. The sequence goes on along the minus strand of JANUYF010000002.1, from coordinate 65,264,027 downwards.
GCAAGTGAGGAATTTGCTAGACCTTGAGGATTTTGCCGAGTTTGACATCCAGCAAATATCAGTATAGTTGAAGTCACCCATCACTACTATATTTCTCCTCTCTGAGTGTGTGGTCATCTCTTCTAGAAAGGCATCATCCAATTCTTCTGTCTGAGTCGGGGATCTGTAGTAGACTCCCACACTAATATCCCTGTTGTTTCCCTCCCCTTTAATTTTTATCCAGATGCTCTACACCTGGCTTCCAGGATTGAAGTCCTGGATTTCTTCACTGGTGTAAATATCCCTGACATATAATGCTATTCCTCCCCCTTTCCTATTTGGCCTGTTTCCCTTGAAAAGGTTATACCCCTGTATTTCTACATTCCAGTCATGAGACTCATCCCACCAGGTTTCAGTGATGCCTATTATATCATATTTGCTTTGTTGTGCTAGGAGTTCAAGTTTGTTGTGCTAGGAGTTCAAGTTCATAGTTGTAACTATTAACTTGTAAATAGTTAATTTGTAGTTAACTTGTAAATAGTTAATTTGTAGTTACTGCAACTGGAGAATAAAATGTGCCTCTTGAGAGTTATCTTCTGCCTCCAGTCTGATTAATGGGAAGGCTGCATTCTTAGGTGGTGAGGTCAGCACCAGAGATGAATGCCATGGAGATCAATTCACAGTGGAGGAAGGCTTCAGCAGTGGAGGTTTCCACAAAGATTTATCTACTCTGCTCAACTCACACAAATAACATGGGAGCCATGCTCACTTCTCAGGGATCCTTGCTACTGACCCTCTTCCTCTGAGGAGAAGGGGTAGCAATAAGGACTACTGAGAGGCACGTGTGCAAAGATGGTCCACAGCAGGGAGTGGCAGGGGTTTGCGCTTGAGCTGACTGAGCCTGTGCCCATACCTCCTTGTGGAAGCCCCCCCCTTCCAGCTCTGAAGCCCCATCACTTATACCAGGTGACACCAATGGCAGGGACACCACTGATTAGCCCCATTCAGTTTTGCCACATTGTTGCTGTTGTTCATTGCCTTCAAGTCAGCATTAACTTATGGCAACCCTATGATTGAGAATCCTCCAAGTTACTGTATCCTCAACAGCCTTGCTCAGGTTTTACAGACTTGGAGCTGTGGCTTCCTTTTCCTACTACCTTCTAACTTACTAAGCATTATCATCTTTTCTAGTGACTCATATTTTCTCATGATATGGCCAAAGTACAACAGACTCAATTCAGTTATCTTGGCTTCCAGGGAGAGTTCAGGCCAGATTTGTTCTAGGGCCCATTTATTTGTCTTTTTAGCAGTCCTCACAATTCTTCTCTGACAGCACATCTCAAATGACTTGATTTTCTTCCTATCAGCTTTCTTCCACATTACAGAGCTTTAAACCTGTTCATGGCAGGTGTTCAAGCTGTTTTTTCTAGAACAAATTGGATTCCTGAGCCACAATATCAGAACATCATACAATAAATCCATAGCACACAATACACACTGACAAAGAGCCAGCTTGTTTTAAATGTCTGTGTAACAAAGAGTAGACATGAAATGAGGAATGAGGAATGGTTTGGGCAGCTGGTCACATGGTTACAGCTCCAGTTCCCCAAGCAGGGATGTGATCTGGATGAGGTGATGCATACATACCAATTCCAACTAAAAAATCCTCATGATTACGAAGGGGGGAAGCAGACAATGGCGTCGGGGACGGCGCGGGACGGAGCGCCGGCGGAGCGGAGCCTCCTCACCACGGCGCTCCTGCAGCGTCCCTAAAAGGAGCTCCAAATTGGCGCTCCTTTTAAATATCAGGGAAAGTGCGCCCTAAAAGCAGCGGGCGCACTTTCCCTGACTCTTCCGCCACAGTGCGTCCGGTCGCTGCGGCGGGAGGTTGCCCCGGAAGCGCTGGCCATGCAGAGGGCCGGCAGCTCCCAGGGCGACCTCAGGAAGAGGAAGGAGCGCCACTCGTACGGTGGCTCCTCCTCTTCTGGGCCTCCAAGACGGCTCAATAAGCCGTCTGCCGAGGCCCGAAATGAACAAATAGCATCAGATTTAATTTGACCTTCAGAAATATGGATTTAGATGAAAATAAGCTTAACTGGTATAATGTTCAGCTGTAACATTAGATTCCCCTGTAATCAGCCATGAGCATTCTAAAATATTCTGCATCTTTCTATTCTAGTTTACATCCTGAGGAGAAATACCTTATGATTAATCAAAGGCATTCTGAAATATCAGTCTGGTTCAAGAAACTGATCTGTGAAAAACATCATACCTGCCTCAAGCTTGATATAGGATTCACTGTCCTTATTTCCCCTCCCACAATGCTTTGCCATTCTTTATATCAGGTGTAGGCAACCTTTCCCCTTTAAGGGCCGAGGGACTTTAGCTCCCAGATTCCCAGGAGCTATTGGCCAACATGGGACTATTGGCCAACATGGCTGAGGCTGTTTAAATTATGCTTAGTCCTGGGAAAGGAAATTCTCACCCATCTGCTACAGCATCAAATGTGCTTTTCCTCTGTGTGCAAAATGCCTCCACCTGTACTATTCTAGAATCCTGCCACAAGATATCTCTTATGGTAAAAGCAAGAGTGGGCAGCTTCCAATGGTCTGGGGCTTGTACATGCCCTACTCCAGATCAGAGAATGCCCTACACCGACACCTCTATACACAGCTTTACACTGTAATTCCTTTTTTAAAAAAAACTTTGAAAGTTTTCTTTCATCCTATAAGTGGCATGGTTTCAAAATCTAAAGTGATCAGAAGTTTTTTGTGGGGTTTTTTTAAACAAAACTCAGGTGACTCTCTGAGGTTAAAACAGTTTAAGGGGGAAGAAGTGAATTTTCCTCCATACTTCCTGAAGCAGGAATGACTTCACACGTACAGTTATAGCACTATGATTCTACTTTAACTGCTCTGGTAAATGTAGGGAACTACACCCCTACATTTAACGAAGACTACATTTAACCAGCTCTGGTTAAATACCCCTCTCTAAATTGGAAACCCTAAGGATTCTATAGGATGTTGCCATAAAAGTTAAAGTGGAATCATAGTGTTATCATGTGGTGTGTGAAAGATCCTCGGGGGCCAGGGCTAGGAAACTGTAGTGGTTCTGTCCCAAGAACTCTCTTGAGGACAAACAGAATGCATAAATGTCCAGAATCAAACACAAAATAACATTTCTAATTTTGAATAATTTGTTGGTTTTGAAGTCAAAAAGTGCACGGATGACCTGTAACCTATTTGAAAAAGTGATTTGCTTTGTAATATCATTTAGCTGGATGTTAGAGAATCTGATAGCTGCAACACTTCTATGGCTTGTACCAGTCTAAAAGTCAAGTAAGCCAAAGGTGACAAATGTAAAAAGCAAATGTTGGGGGGAGGGGAGACACGTGTTTCCCCATGCACTTAATCAGTGAGCAAATGGTATCTCTCCCCCCCCCCCCCCTTAGTGGTACTTACCAATTCTTTGATTTCATGATACTATGATTCTATGCTTATCCCTTCTGGTAGGACTTTATTAACAGAAAAGCATCAGTTCCATTAAGATATTTTTCAAACTCTCAGAGATTTCAGGTAAACATTAGAAAGAACTTCCTAACAGTAAGAGGCAGTTGATTTTCCTTTGTTGGAAGATTTTGAACAGAGATTTTATTGCCTTCTGTCAGGCATGCTTTAGTTGTGGGTTTCCTGCACTACTGGGAATTTTATAGAATTTATATTATTCTGTGATCAGCATATGTTTTATTTACAATTGCAGACTTTTTATGGCTTTTTTTTTTTTTTTTTTGGTCAGGGTTTGTCAGGGTTTCAGACAATAGTTGGGATACCCAGGAATATATAATTAACTGGACAACTTAGGGTCACTCAGCATCTTCCAACCTCAACTACCTCACAGGGTTGTTGTCAGAATAAGGTTTGCACACTAACCTGAGCACTTTGGAGAAAAGGTAAAAGTCAAATACCATAAATAAATTAGCCAAATCTTTAAATACTATAGATAAGCAAACAAAGATTTATTTATATTTATACTTTTAATATTCACCTCTGTAATTAATCCCTCACCAGACTATCTCAAGCTAAAATGAGAAATAAGCAGACCACACACCTATTCATAGTGTAAACAATTTTCCTTTACTCTGGTAACAGGCTTAGAAATTTAGAAATTCAGACATTTTCTCTACAGGTTACATCTTGGTGCCAGTTATCTTGTATTTTATGACCCAGTGAAATCTCCAGTCAGTTCAAAGTAGAGATTTCACATTGATGCACAAAAACAGCTGAGGCCTTGGATTTACTGTCACATCATGCCATAATGCATATTAGCATCCATTTTGGTTTAACATTGTGAGCTTCTGGCTGCCAGACGGTGCTATGGGGCAAATGTTATCATTGGCAGGTGGCTCTCTCTTCGTGTCATGCTACCTATTCACACCTAAGACCAGTTTGGCTCCTTTCCCCCCTACTCCCTCATCATAAATACACAACGAACACTTTCCCCAAGAGTATTCTTTCTACAGAGGGTTGAACATATGCCTTAAAAACAGCTTTTTTGCCATTGTTCCTGATGTTGATGGGCCATCATGCAATAACGTCCAAACATGAGCTATGTTTTCACTGTTATTTTCTTTTCTTTTCTTTTTTAAATAAATCCTCCAAATTTTTCATTGCAAGTGTTGGCAGCTAGCCCATCATCTGAAAGTGAAGAAAACATCTTGATTTAACATCTGAGCAAAGATTTTCATTCTTTCTTTCTTTTTTAAAAAATCTGTAAACAATTGGGCCATATGTACTGTGATGGAAACATGAAGGCTTGTGACAGAAAACTATTTAAGGAACCTGGTGCTTAATTGCTTCTCTTGATTAGCTGAAAAGGAATTTACATGCTCAGTTCAACATTCAGTGCATGTATAGATATATAGTTTTTATAGGAGTAGATCTGTAGTGGAAATTCAAGCTGCAGCAGAATGTGTATATATTAGGATCACAATGTTCAACTAATTAGCTGATTAAATTACAGAACAGCTTTGTAGATGTCCTTTCAGAGGTGAGTCCCACTGAGTTCAGTAGGGGTTATATGCAGGTAAGTTGATAAAAGATTTGAGTTTTAATTGAAAAACTTTAATTAAAACTATCTCCAATTAGTCAGTAGATTTTATTTTTAATACATATAAAATGGCAAATGCAGTTATAAACAATGTCACAAAATAAGCATTTCTTTCTGAGTGAAATAGATGTGGGATGAATTTATTTTGAAGTGAAGCCTGCATGGACAAAAACATGCATCAACAAAAATAAAGTCAGGTGTTTTTTTTAGTTTACTTTAAAAATATTGTTTTTCTCCTAGACAAATAAAATATATTTAATCAGTCACTCAGTCAGTCAGTCAATGGAAGGTCCTTTCATCAGTCTGATCCAGAAAACTTCTCTTCCGGGGTACAGGGAGGACAATTGATGAAGCCACCTTCATCAATTGCAATCCGTCACCACAAAGACTGAGGATTCATCAGAAAAGTAGGGGAGATAGCATTGTGAGATTCAGAAGGAATCAGTGGAAAAATCCTAGATTTGCAAAGCAAGAGCATTCTGAGTAGAATCCCCCATGGTTGCTGTTATTAGAAGAATATACAACTTTGGCTCCAACCCAATGTATGTGATGACCTATATTTTAATGCACTGGCTATTCTAAAAGTAAAGGTCATAATCTGCCAAGACACTCTTCTGTGCAGACAATATGAATCATAGAATCACATAGAAACACATAGAATAGTGTTGGAAGAGACCACAAGGGCCATCCAGTCCAACCCCCTGCCATGCAGGAACTCAAAATCAAAGCATCCCTGTCAGATGGTCATCCAACCTCTATTTAAAGACCTCCAAAGAAGGAGACTCCACCATACTCCAAGGGAGTGTGTTCCACTGTTGAACAGCTCTCACTGTCAGGAAGTTCCTCCTAATGTTCAGGTGGAATCTCTTTTCCTGTAGCTTACATCCATTGTTCCGGGTCCTATTCTCTGGAGCACCAGAAAACAAGCTAGCTCAATATGACATCCCTTCAAATATTTAAAGAGGGCTATCATATCACCTAACCATCTCTTCTCCAGGCTAAACATACCCAGTTCACTAAGTCATTCCTCATAGGGCATAGTTTCCAGACCCTTCACCATTTTAGTCGCCCTCCTCTGGGCAAGCTCCAGTTTTTCAACTTCCTTTTTGAATTGTGGTGCCCAGAACTGGACATAGTATTCCAGGTGCGGCCTGACCAAAGCAGGCAGTATTACTTCCTTTGATCTAGATACTATACTTCCATTGATGCAACCTAAAATCACATTGGCTTTTTAGCTGTGGCATCACACTGTTGACTCATGTTCAACTTGTGGTCTACTAGGACTCCTAGATCCCTTTCACATGTAGTCTTGTTAAGCCAGGTATCCTCCATGTTATATATATATGTGTTTCTTTTTTTTTGCCCTAAGTGGAGTACTTTACATTTCTCTGTGTTGAAATTCATTTTGTTAGCTTTGGCCCAGCTTTCTAATCTATTAAGGTCATTTGGAATTTTCATCCTGTCTTCTGGAGTATTAGCTATTCCTCCTAATTTGATGTCATCTGCAAATTTGCTAAGCATGCCCCCTATTCTTTTACCCAAGTCATTGATAAAAATGTTGAATAGCATTCAGCCCAGGACAGAACCCTGTGGCACCCCACTGCTCACTTCTCTCCAGGATGAAGAGGAGCCATTGCTGAGCACCCTTTGGGTTCGGTCAGTCAATCAGTTACTAATCCACCTAACAGTTGTATTGTCTAACCCACATTTTACTATCTTGTTTGCAAGAATATCATGGGGACCTTGTCAAAAGCCTTATTGAAATCAAGATATGCTATATTTACTGCATTCCCTTCATCTAGCAAGCTGGTAATTTTATTAAAAAAAAGAGATCAGATTAGTCTGGCATTACTTGTTTTTGAGAAACTCATGTTGACTTTTAGTGATTATGGCATTCCCTTCTAAATGTTCACAGACTCTCTGTGATATATGTGGTATGTTTCTTTAAGTCTTACATCCTCTCTCTTCATCCACCTGTTTCATGTTACTGTGTCATTATAAAAGATTATGTGATCTTGGGAGTGGCAGGAGTTGTTTGGATAAGAGATTGACCATGTGTGTGTGAGTATTCTGAAACTTCAGCTTTCCAGAGGATACTGACTTTCCAATAAATGTATCTTTCTTTTTGAGAAGCTCAGTGAAGCACTCTTCTTTATATTACATGGTGTCAGAAGTATGGACTTTCTTCGACCTCCACCTCCCCTGGTTATGCAGGGTAATTTGGCGGTAAGTTGGAAGCAGTGGGAACAAGCCTTTCAAAATTATTTAACAGCAGTTGGAGCAGATAAATGTTCAAAGACAAGACAAATAGCTATTCTCCTGAGTTGTGTTGGCCAGGATGCTGTTGAAGTTTATAACATGTTTGTTTTCCCTGATACGGAGCCAAAGAACTTTAGAGACTATTTTACTCCTCGGACAAATGTTATATTTGAGCGTTATTTGTTTTGGAGTTGTTTATGGAAAAGTGAAGATTCTGTTGATACTTTTGTCACAGACATATGAGGGAAAGCAAAAAACTGTGACTTTGGTTCTATGGCAAATGAGATGATAAGAGACAAAATTGTTTTTAGTGCACCGGAGCAGATGAAGGAAAGCCTCTTAAAGCAGTCTGACCTTACATTAGAGAAGGCATTGGAATTGTGCCGGTTGACTGAAGTGACCACAGCTCGTTTGCAGACCATGGTACATTCTGGCAAGCAACAACAGGAAGCGTGTGGAATACATCAAGATTCTGAAGAAATACCGGTTCAGACTCTTGGATATAAAAAGTTTGCCTCTGATAAGAAACAGGTTCCTACTGGATGTATATTATGTGGAAGATGTGGAACTGAACATAGACCATATAAGTGCCCTGCATTTGGTAAATTATGCCATAAGTGTGGAAAGAAAAATCATTTTGCTAAGCATTGTAGGCTTATGAAGACAAATGAGACTGGAAGACAAGAAGGACATCAAGTTCATAATTTGGACTTACAGAGTTTATTTATAGGACTTTTATCTCATGATACTGTTGAACCTGTGCTGACAAATCAAATTCCAGGATGGTATGCTGAACTTCTCGTTTTTCCACCTAAGCCCACCCTTCACTATACCTTTTCTGTTTTAGTTAACAACATTTCTATTCAGCCGGTCCAGGAAGCCCGCAGTCTTGGTTTCATCTTTGACTCTTCCTTGTCATTTATCCCCCAGATCCAGACTACAGCTAAGGTCTGTAGATTTTTTCTGTATAATATTGCCAAAATCCGCCCATATCTCTCAGCCTCTACTGCAAAAACACTGGTCCATGCCCTAGTGGTATCGCGTCTAGACTACTGTAATCTTCTCCTGGCAGGGCTTCCTCTCTCCCACCTCCACCCATTAATCTCTGTTCAGCATTCAGCTGTACGCATTATTTCACTTGCTCGCCGTTATGATCATGTCTCCCCTCTGTTATCTTCCCTCCATTGGCTCCCTTTTCCTTTCCGCATCAGGTATAAACTTTTGTTACTCACCTTTAAAGCCCTGCATGGGCTGGCTCCTCCTTATTTAACCAATCTCCTCTCTCCCTACATCCCTACCCGCTCTCTTTGTTCTGGCAGTCAAAGTCTCCTGGCTCAACCCAGGATTTCCTCTGCCCCGTCCCGGATCCGTCCATTCTTTCTTGCTGCCCCTCATTCTTGGAACCGTCTTCCTCTGCATGTATGGCTCATCACCCCCCTAACCAGTTTTAAGACTGAATTGAAAACCATATTGTTTAGGGAAGCGTTCTCAGGGATTTTGTGATTGTTATCTGGCTGTTTGATAATCTGGTAATTGTTCTGATAATGTTAATTGTGTTGTGATTTGTTTGATATTTGATCTTTTAATTTTCTTTCCTCTATATGGTAATTTGTTTATCTATTTATTTTATTTTATTTCTTAGAGTGTACGCCGTGGGCAGGCTTTTTTATATTTGTAACTTTTTTACTTTGTACAGTGCTGTGTATAATTACAGCGCTCTAGAAATAAAGTTTAATAATAATAATAATAATAATAATAACAATAATAATAAAGGGTTTGCAGTAAAGTTCAAACTAGATACAGGGGCTGAGGCAAATGTTTTGCCAGTAAAAATATTAAATGCTCTGCCAGGAAAAAAAAGAATTAGTTAAAAGTGAAGTAACTCTTGTAGCTTATGGTGGAGCTCAGATAAAGCCTCTTGGTACAATTGTCCTGGAAGGGCGCAGATTGGAAAAGCCAATCTGTTGTTTTATGTAACTGATAAGTCAACACTTCCATTGTTGGGTAGGGTGGCGTGTGAGACTTTAAATTTAGTGTGTCGGGTTGATGAGATAGGCCCGGTTAGTTTTACATCATGTGAACAATTAGTTACAGCATATTCAGATGTTTTTGATGGACTTGGGGAATTTGAAGGTCCTCACCATATACACATTGATCAAACTGTTCCTCCTGTAATACATGGGTGTAGAAAGATACCTATTGCAATCTTGGATAGGTTAAAAGAGGCCTTAATTCAAATGCAAGCAACAGGAGTGGTGTCTAGAGTTGAAGGCCCCACAGATTGGGTGAACAGTTTGGTTGTTACAGAAAAGAAAAATGGAAAGTTACGAATATGCCTTGATCCTCGTGATTTAAATAAAGCAGTTTGTAGGCAACATTATACTATTCCTACAATAGAGGAGGTATTAGCTAGGTTAGCAGGAATGAATTTCTTTACTATCATAGACGAAAAAGATGGTTATTGGCAAGTGAAGTTAGATGAAGCTTCAGCCCGTTTGTGTACATTCAACACACCATGGGGAAGATATTGTTTTAATCGTCTGCCATTTGGGCTTAAGTCTGCTAGCGAGGTATTCCAGCAAAAGAATGAAGAAACTTTTGGGCATATAAAAGGAGTGTATATGATTGCTGATGATATGATAATAGCAGGGAAAACTTCTGAGGAACATGATCAGATTTTGCAGCAAGTAATGGAGACAGCAAGGGCCAAAAACATCAGGTTTAACAAAGAAAAGATTCAATTTAAAATTGACTCTGTGAAATACATGGGACATAGAGTGACAGCACAAGGTGTTAAAGCTGATGATGAAAAGATAAGAGCAATTCGAGAAATGCCCCCTCCACAAGATAGACAGGGTGTTCAGAGATTTTTAGGGAGTGTTCAATATTTGGCAAAATTTATTCCGCAAGAGTCTGAGATTACAGCACCTTTAAGGGCGTTACTGAAGAAGAATGTAATTTTTCAGTGGATGCCTGAACATCAGGCTGCATTTGAAAGGGTTAAACAACAATTATGTCAGGCACCGGTGCTTCAATATTTTGATGTTGAAAAGCCAGTAATTGTTCAAGCTGATGCGTCAAAAAATGGATTAGGTGCTTGTTTGATGCAAGCTGATAAACCAGTATTTTACGCATCCAGATCTCTTAGTCAGGCAGAACAAAATTATGCTCAAACAGAGAAGGAATTGTTAGCTGTGTTATATGCAATGAAGAAATTCCATCAATATGTCTTTGGTAAGGAAGTATTAGTTCAGTCTGATCACAAACCACTAGAAGTAATTTTCAAAAAGCCAATTGGTAGTGCTCCTGCTTGGTTACAGCGTATGTTATTACAACTTCAAAGGTACCAACTCAATGTAGTTTATATTCCAGGGAAATATATGTATTTAGCTGACACATTGTCCAGGGCTACCGTAGATCCCCCCAGTAAGGATGAAGAACAAGTAGAGGGGGAAAGAGTAATACATGAGTTGAGTAAGATAGTAATGCATCCAGCAGGGGTTGCAGCTATAAAAGAGGCAACTGGGAAGGATGAAGAGCTTCAGGTTGTGGTCACTTTTACAACACAAGGCTGGCCACAATATTATAGAGATGTACCCTCAACAGCGAAGCCATTCTGGTCAGTGAGAGATTCTCTCCGATATGAAGAGGGTATTCTCTATGAGGGAGAAAGAGTAGTTATTCCATTTGCCCAAAGGCAAGAAATGTTATCTATGTTGCATGACTCCCATCAAGGTATTCAGAGGACTAAAGCAAGAGCAAAAGGCCTTATGTATTGGCCTGGTATGGGTAACGATATTGAAGCATGTGTTGGGAATTGTTCTGTTTGTGCATATTATGCATCAAGGAACCAAAAAGAACCACTTATACCCCATGAGATACCAGAACTACCTTGGGAAAAAGTGGGGATGGATATTTTTGAGCATAAATCATGTGCATTCCTTCTGGTGGTGGATTATTATTCAAAATATCCAGAAGTTGTAACCATTCCAGATAAGACAGCACGGACAGTAATATCAAGAGTAAAAGCTATATTTGCACGGCATGGCATTCCTAGAATTGTAGTGAGTGATAATATGTCTTTTGCTAGCCGTGAGTTTCAATAGTTTGCTCGGGAATGGGGGTTTCAGCAGTGTTTTAGTAGCCCAGGGTACCCCCAGTCTAATGGAATGGCAGAAAGAACGATACAGTCTATTAAACAACTGATTAAGAAGGCAGAAGACTCAAAAAGAGATCCATATTTGGCATTGTTAGAATATTGAAATACTCCTGTTACGGGAATGTTATATTCACCAGCACAAATGCTAATGAACAGAGTGTTAAGAACTAAACTCCCAGTAACTAAGGATGTGTTATCTCCAGAAGTGCCTAGTGGTGTAGGAGATGGTCTTAAAAGAGCTCAGCAGAAACAGAAACATTATTATGACAAACTGCAAAACCCCTTAAGCCTCTGCAAGAAGGAGATCATGTATGGGTTGAAGAGAAGGAAGGGTGGTCTGCTGCAACTGTTGTCAAAGAGTGTAAGCAGCCCCGAACGTATTGGGTTGCGACTGAGAATGGAATAAGTATAGACGTAATAGGCGTAGATTGCGACGCCGGGGAAGGGTTGACAATAGTCATTTGGAAGTCAGTCAGGATGTTTACCAAGATGATCAGTCTTCTCATAGGTTAAATGAAAGAGAATATGATGGTCACATAGACAACTGTCAAGGTACAAGTGTTTCTCAGAGAAGAGAAAGGTCCCCCATATATGTAACATCTCATGGGAGAAAGGTATTCTTACCTGAGAGATATGTATCATCGTGAATGATTTTTTTTTCTGACATTGTAAAGATTGTAATTTTATTATTAATGTATGATTTTTATGGATTTTTATTGATCTTAATATCTATGGTATTTGTAATTGTAATTCTTTTTTTCTTTTGGAAGAAGGGGGATGTGATATATGTGGTATGTTTCTTTAAGTCTTACATCCTCTCTCTTCATCCACCTGTTTCATGTTACTGTGTTATTATAAAAGATTATGTGATCTTGGGAGTGGCAGGAGTTGTTTGGATAAGAGACTGACCATGTGTGTGTGAGTATTCTGAAACTCCAGCTTTCCAAAGGATACTGACTTTCCAATAAATGTATCTTTCTTTTTGAGAAGCTCAGTGAAGCACTCTTCTTTATATTACACTCTCTGTTTAATGAACTGTTCTAGAATCTTTCCTGGTATTGATGTCAGACTAACTGGGTGATAGTTGTCGGAATCCTCTTTTTCCCCCTTTTTGAAGATGAGGACAATGTTTGCCCTTCTCCAGTCTGCTGAGACTTCTCCTGTTCTCCAGAAATTCTCAAAGATTATTGCCAGTGGCTTTGAGATTACATTTGCCAGTTCTTTTAATATCCTTGGATGTAGTTCATCTGGTCCTGGAGATTTAAATTCATTTAGATTAACCAGCTATTCCTGTACTACCTTTTTATAATAATACATTTAATAATTTTACATTTTATTTATAGCCTGCCTCTCCCTGTGGATCAAGGCGGGTTACAACAAATAGGAATAACAGTAAAATATAAAATACAATTAAAATCAGATTTCCAAATAACCCTTACCCCAACCCCCCTCCCAATCATAAAAAAGAAAAAGAAGCAAACTAAACACAATAACAATATAAAATGAATAGTAATATAAAATAATAATTAAAATCGAAGAAATAACAAATTAGCTAAAATTAGAGGTAGTTAGAGATGAGACATTATCTTTCTTGGGGTAGAAAGGGGATATCAATATCAGTGGAGAGGACACTAATCTGGAAAGGCCTGCCAGCAAATATCTGTTTTAACAGCCTTTTTAAAGGCTTATAGAGTGGTAATGTGACAGATCTCCTCTGGCAGGTCATTCCATAACCCAGGGGTGGCAGATGAAGATGGTCTTCTTAGGCTGCAGTAAATTCTTCCCAGAGGACCTAAGTGTGCTTGGTGGATTATATGGAGGAAGGCGCTCCTGCAAGTAGTCTGGGCCTAGGCTATGTAGGGCTTTAAAGGTCATAACCAACACCTTGTACCATGCCCAGAAACTAATTGGCAGCCAATGGAGAGATTTTAAATCAGGTGTTATATGGTCAGCTCTAGATGTACCTGTGACCAGCCTGGCTGCCATATTTTGCACCAACTGAATTTTCTGAACTTGGCACAAAGGTAGCCCCATGTAGAGCACATTGCAGAAGTCAAGTCGAGAGGTTACCAGCACATGTACCACTGTTTCTAGGTTGCCTGGCTCCAGGAAGGGTTGCAGCTGACATATCAGCTGAAGCTGATAACAGGCACTCTTGACCGTCACGTCTATTTGAGGTATCAACTGGAGAGATGAGTCCAGGAGCACCCCCAAGCTGCAAACACAGTCCTTCAGGGGAAGTGTGACCCCATCCAGAACTGGTTGACATATCTCCATTTCCGGGTTAGGAGTCCCTATAGCAAGTACCTCCATCTTATCTGGATTCAATTTGAGTCTCTTTTCCCTCATCCAGTCCATTACTGCCTTAAGACATTCATTCAGAGGAGAGATGCCATCCTTAGTCACTCCAGCAGTCTGAGACATAGAGAAACATATCTGGGTGTCATCAGCATACTGATAAGACCTCGCCCCATATCTCCGGATGATCTCACCCAGTGGCTTCATGTAAATGTTAAATAGTATAGGAGACAGGATGGTGCCCTGAGGGATGCCAGATTTTATTTCTCTTTTAGAAGAGCAACTGTCTCCCAGCATCACCATCTGGAGTCTTCCTGAGAGATAGGAATGGAACCACTGCAGTGGAGTGCCCCTAATTCCTAACTCTCCCAAGTGTTCCAGAAAGATACCATGGTTGATGGTATCGAAGGCTGCTGAGAGGTCCAAGAGCACCAACAGGGTCACACTTCCCCTGTTGATGCCCAGATGGAGATCATCGACTAAAGTGACCATGGCAGTCTCAACTCCATATCCTGTCCAAAATCTGGATTGAAATGGATCTAGATAATCAGTTTCCTCCAAGACTGCTTGGAGTTGAATGGCGACTGCTCTCTCAATCACCTTGCTCAAGAATGGCAAAAGTGAGACCAGCCTGTAGTTGTTTTTATCCAGGGGTCTAGGGAAGGCTTTTTAAAAAGTGGTTTAACCACTGCCTCTTTTAAACTAGATGGAAATTGGCCTTCCCTAAAAGATGCATTGATTATGCGCCTTAACAGTGCCTTAGTTACATCTCCCCCCTGGACAGCCAGCCAAGATGAGCAGGGATTGAGAGAGCAGCTCATCTTTTTCAAACTACCAAGGAGCTTGTCCACATCCTCAGTACTCACAGGCTCAAATTGATCCAGTATGACAGTATTCATGGAGTTGCTGGATATCTCTCCTGTCACTTCTGCAATAATGCTGGCGTCCAAGTCGGCTCTTATATGAGAGATTTTATCTGCAAAGTGGTTAGTTAAAGTGTCACAACAGGCTTTAGTTGGTTTTAGTAAATAGTTCTGGGTGAGGGGCATTTATGTTAGATTCCTTACCACCCTGAACAGCTCTGCTGGATGAGACTTCGCAGATGCAATACATGCAGAATAGAAAGACTTCTTAGCTGCATCTACTGCTACTCTATAGGAATCAAGAAAATCCATATGATGAGTCTTGTCAGATAAAAGTCGAGTTTTTTGACAGCAGCACTCGAGTCGTTGTCCAGCCCGCATCATGCTCCTAAAATCTTCCATATACCAAGGCTTACGGTTTGAAGTGGGTTGGAAAAGACACTTAGGAGCAATAGTGTCAATAGCCCTGGTAAAATCATTGTTCTTAACCAAGGCTTCGACAGAATTGCCAGCAATACCAACTATTAAACCCTCTAGGGCTTTCTAGAACCTAATGGGTTCCATCAGCCTTTGAGGGCGGACCATTCTAATGGGTCCTCCACCCCTGATGGGGGAAATAGTGGCCTTCAGTCCAACCTTGACTAGGAAGTGATCCATCCATGACAATACGGAGATACTATCTCCGCCTACGGATATGCCTGTTCCGAAGAAAGACCACATCGAGGGTATGTCCTGTACACTGTGTGGGCCCAGACGCTAATTGGTTAGGTCCATGTTTGTCATGGAAACCATGAACTCCTGAGCTGCACCAGTTAAGTTTGTTAAACCAGCCTCAAGAGGAATGTTGAGGTCACCCAGAACTAGAAGTCTAGATGATTCCAACACCAGCTCTGAAACCAGTTGTGTCATCTCGGCTAGGGAGCCTGTTAGACAATGGGGTGGACGGTATACTAACAGAATCCCCAGACTATCCCTAGTCTTTAGGCTTAGGTAAATACCCTCGATGTGAAGTGTTTTCCAGACAGGTATCCTGGACAAAGTAAGATTACCTTTGTGGACTATGGCCACTCCCCCCCTCACCCACGTCCGCTTACCTGCTTATTAATGGAGTACCTGGCTGGTAGGGCCTGAGCCCAAGTTACAGAGCTGTCATCTCCCAGCCAGGTCTCCGTAAAACACATCAGGTCGGCTGCTTCATCCATCAATAGATTGTGAATGATGTTAGTCTTATTTTTAACTGACCTGGCATTGCACAAAAGCAAGGAAAGTTTCAGTTGATGGTTTGGCATGTTCTCCAGCACTTTTGGGATAGCAGGGTGAATGGAAAGCAAGATGGGTTTCAAACATCTATCTCACCTTCCTTTATGATAGTATTTCACCCTGTTCATGACATATCTTCCCTTACCCCGCACCACTTGTGTTGCTGCTCCACTTATTTTTACTTATTCTGTGCTGCATTGCCCCTATTGTGTTCTCTGCTCTATTTTCCTCAGGTTGAGCATCCTTTTCCTTTTGTGAGAAGACTGAGGCAAAGAAGGTGTTGAGTAGTTCTGCCTTTTCTCTGTTCCCAGTTAGAATTTCTCTATCTTTTGTGTAGTGGCCCTACCATTTCCTTCTTCTTTCTTTTGCTATGAACATACCCCAAAAGCCCTTTTTATTGTTCTTAACCTCTCTAGCAAGCCTGAGCTCATTCTGTGCTTTGGCTTTCCTGACTTTACCCCTACATGTGCTAGCTATTTGATTGAATTCCTCTTTAGTGATTTTGCCCCTTTTCCATTTCTTATACATCTTCCATTTAAAATTTAGTTCAGTTGAAAGTTCTTTTGTCATCCAACCCGGCTTCTTGAAACACCTCCCATTTTTCCTTCTTATTGGAACAGTTTGAGATTGTGCCTTGAGTATCTCCCTTTTGAGAAACTCCCATCTATCTTGAACTCCCTTTAGTATTCCTGGCCATGGGATCACTCTCAGTGTTTCCCTAAGTTTACTGAAATAAGCTCTCCTAAAGTCTAGAATGAGTGTTTGACTATGACTAGCTTTTCCTTTCCACTGTATAAGAAACTCCAGGAGAACATGATCACTCCCACCTAAGGATCCCACCACTTGTACCCCATTGACCAGGTCATCCCTGCTGGTTAGGATCAGAACTAAAATAGTTGAGCCCCTTGTAGCCTCTTCCACCTTTTGGACAAAGAAATTGTCTTCGAGGCAAGTGAGGAATTTGCTAGACTTTGAAGTATTGTCTGAGTTTGCCTTCCAGCAAATATCAGGATAGTTGAAGTTACCCATCAATACTACATTTCTCCTTTCTGAGTGTGTGATCATCTGTTCTAGAAAGGCATCATCCAATTCCTCAGTCTGACTTGGGGGTCTGTAGTAGATACCCACTATAACATCCCTGTTGTTTCCTTCCCCTTTAATTTTTATCCAGATACTCTCCACCTGATTTCCAGGATTTAAGTCCTGGATCTCTTCACAGGTGTAAACATCCCTGACATATAATGCTATTCCTCCTCCTTTCCTGTTTGGCCTATTTCTCTTAAAATGGCTATACCTCTCTATTCCTACATTCCAATCATGAGACTCATCCTGACAGGTTTCAGTAATGCCTGTTATATCATATTTGCTTTGTTGTGCTAGGAGTTCAAATTCATCTTGTTTATTTCCCATGCTCTGTACATTGCTGCCTGTGTGAGTTTTTTTGCTTCCCATTGTTGGGCCCTTGCACCATTTGCCTTGTGCCCTCTATAACACTTTGACTATTATCTCCAGCCCATGATGTACTCCTGCCTTCAAAGATACATTCCAAGGTACTGTCTCCCTCCCCCACATGACTCAGTTTAAAGCCCTCCTGATCAAATGTTTGAGACTATTGGCAAAAATATTTCTGCCAACTCATTCCAATCCAAATCATTCCTGGCGTTACTATCTACAGAGCCAATTATTCACATCTGCTATTTTTCCTCTCCCTTCCTGGACTGTGCTCTTCAACTGGGAGAAGAGATGAGATAACAACCTGTGCATCCAGCTCTTTCAGCTTCCTACCCACAGCCTCATAATCCCTTCTGATATTCTGAAGACTATGCCTTGCAGTATCATTGATTCCTACATGGAACAAGAAGAAGGAGTAATGGTCAGTAGGGTTGACAAGTCTTTTCAGCCTCACTGTCACATCACAGATTTTTGCCCCAGGGAGACAACACACCTCCTGGGACATCTTGTCAGTCACACAAACCATTGCTTCTGTAACCCTGAACAAGGAGTCCCCCACCACCACCACCACATGTCTCCTCTGACGCTTAGCAGTGGCTGTTCCCTGTGGTGGTACTCTTAGGGTCCCCTGCACTGTCCCTGAGGACTGTCCCTGCTGCTCTTCCTGTTCATCCTTGATAAGGGAGAGAGCTTCAAATAGATTCTGTAGCAGCAAGCTCCCAGAATGATCCCTCATTTCCCTACTTCTGTGTGTGAAGTTCCTCCAGCTGTCTACTTCCTGCGTGCATGAAGTGACTTCCTCTCCAACAATTCGTCTGTGTGGTCCCCATCCAAGACCATTCATTTCACTCTGTCGAGGAAAACCGCTTGCTCCCTAATGTGCTGAAGTGTATCTACCCGGGCCTCCAGCTGCTGGACTTTCTGAAAACCAAGGATAAAATCAGATTAAAAAACTGCATCAATCTAATCAAAACTCTTTCATCAAAAGTGTTACCTAAAATAACCTTCCAAATTTAAATGTGTATCTAAATATGAATATTGAGGTTTTTTTTTTCCAAGGGCCATCACATTCAGGTTTCCAGCTTTAAATACCTTGTTAACATCAGTGAGCATTTTTACATCAGGACACAAGCAGCATCTCATGGACTAATAGAGGTGGGGGGATTATCCTACAATAGTGAGGGAAGACCCCCTCCAATCAGTCCATAAGGCATTCATGCCAGCCACTAATTATTTTTCCTATGGATAGAAAATAAACTATATAGCGTTAGGCAAAAGATTTTTTGGGGATTATTGTCCCCATTAATGAAACTGTTACATCAGCACTGGAAACTAAGGCCTGAATTCTTTTTGTAGTTCTAACTAGGGTAGATCCATTGAACAATGGGATTTACATATCTGTTGTCTCACTATTTGCCAAATAATACAAACACAAGAGTAGCCAAACTGACCAGATGACAAACATCACAGTCCATGTTGTGGCAATACCTTTATTAGCCATCCAACAATGTGCAAACATCCTTGTGGAAGCTTTTGAAATGCATGTGCTTCTTCATCAAGCAAAGCTTGTTAGAAACAGCATACAAGGATGTGGGGAGAAGAAAAGGTATGATGTTAAAACTACACAGTTCACATGTTCTTTAAGATGGATAGGAGGGAGTCAATACAGGTGACACACCCAACAGACATGCACTTACTAGGAAGTTCTGAACCTCATCCTGGACAAGATATATTTTTATTTTCAAGTTTTCCAAAATAAATTCAAATCCAAAACTAAATTTTATTGACTGGCATTGACTAACCTTGATCCAAGCCAATATACCACTATGTCAAAGAATATGTAATCTCGGTGATTCCTCTCCTCTGCCATTCCCTTCCGTGCATTTAAAAAACATCCTTGCCTGACAAAAACGTATGTGTGCTTCAAAAGTTTGCATATGAAAACATGTGCCTTTTTGATTAACCCAATAAAAGCATTGCCACAGTATGGACAGCATTTTTATTTGGGTTATATGTATACAAATACTTGTTCCCTTTCTTTTTTCAATAAAGGGAAAACTATTATAATGTAGAGTCCCCCATTATTTTCATATGAAGCCTGCAGATATGATATGCATATATAATGTAAAGTTTCAGACACAATGACTAATGTTCTTAATTCATGAACAAAAACATCTCATACATGTTCTTTAATAAACATTGCCCTTCTTTACTTATTCTTATTCTTTATATCCCACCTTTTTCACAGACTCAAAGCCAAATGTTACAAATAAAATGAAAAACAAACTCTGTGATGGAAAAATAAAGAGCTTCCAAATTAACCCTGAATTCTATTTTCAGTTCAAGACAATCTCAAAGTGTTCAGTAGAACACCCATAAGAAATTTCAGAAAAAATCTTGAACATCTTTTACATTCCCTCAAAATGCCTTAAATATTTCACAGAAGGGAAATCTCAAAATTTGCTTCAAATTCTGCTTTAGACATAATTTAAGCAACAACTGCAAAGCAAGAGAGCTACTTGAGTTGTTCTGGGAATCATTATACACTACTAATTCATACTATACTAAATTATACTGCGCTATTCCTATTTAAAATACTCCTGTAGGATATTATATTGATGTACTAGATCCTTTACTAGAATACATGATGTTACATATTATTTTAAGGGTGTGATCATGTTTACTATATTTTTCAAAAAATGGCAACTGTAAGCTGATCATCAGGACTGAGTAAATATCATGGAGGGGGAATTAACCCACTCTCACATACTATGATCCTAAGAGAAATGAGGTCCCAAACTTGGAGCAGCAGCAGTTTGTCATGGGAAGGGAGCTGCTATTGAGTGCAATCAGCCACACAATGTAAGATGGAGCTGAGCTCAAAGTTTAAATTTAGACTCTATCAGCACAAGTTTATATGTCTCCATGTTTGCACCTTCTCAGGAGAAGATCAGGCTATGGGTCATGATGATGTCCTGATCAGCACTTAGTATACAACTGTGTTAAATGATGTTGGATATGATTTATTTATTTATCTATATTTTTATATCCCACCGTAACACAAGATCATAGGGATGTATACTAACAAAATCTGTCTAGAGCAGGGGTAGGCAACCTTTCCCCTTTAAGGGCCGAGGGACTTCAGCTCCCAGAAGCCTCAGCCATGTTGGCCAATAGTCCCATGTTGGCCAATAGCTCCTGAGATTCTGGGAGCTGAAGTCCCTCGGCCCTTAAAGGGGAAAGGTTGCCTACCCCTGGTCTAGAGTGATTTAAAACATTAAGTGTTGAACTAAACAATCTAAAAACATATAAAACAATTGAAAACCATATAGCTATGCAGATTCTGGCAGGATCCTTAGACTCCAATCTCTTTGGTAACTTTGTGCTCTAATAAAGCCCGTGAAGTACACCAATTGATCATCCAAAGGGCAGGCATTCTGCAACTGGGTCACCATAGCAGAGAATTTATTTTTATTTTTTTATTAAAGTTTATTTCTAAAGTGCTGTCAATGTACACAGCGCTGTACAAAGAGACAATCAAGCATACAATAGAATAACAATCTGCCAAGGCGTACAATCTAAAATAGAACCAATACGTAAAATAATAAAAGTCAATTAATGCAAAAAACAATTACAACAATTAATTAACAACATCCACCATCTACCCAAATGACAGAAAAAGTAAATGTATATCAGACAGTGCCTGGGAATGCCTCCCTGAACAAGGTGCCCTCTCCTTGGTCCTGCATAGTGTATTGCTCTCACTGAGATATTTAAATAGCCCCCTCCAGTGCATATGAATGCTGTGGCAGGTGCATACAGGGAGAGGCATTTATTTAAGTATCCAGGTCCCAGATCTTTTCAGATTTCTATTCTATTTCTATTTCCCAGATCTTTTCAGAATTCAGATGCTATTATCAGAGATCCTTAGATTCACATTAGAGGTATACTGACAACCAGGACAATTCCTTTAAAACAGGTGTCCTATGGTTCCTATATAGTGTTCCTACTAGAAGTCTAGTCTCTGTGAATTGCACTTACTGCAACCCCCAAATTATCTTCAAGAACAGCTCCAAGTAAAATGCATTGCAGCAGTCATATCAAGAAATTACCAGTGCTTCCTTGTTCAGGAAAAACCATAGTTCGTACATTTCTTGATGCATTCCCTGTGCACAGTGGAATTACTGGGGTGGATGGGTGGCCCACACTGGGTGACACCCCAGAAAAGGAGTAATATCCAGTCAGGTCTTTCCCCTTCATCTCATTCCAAAGGACGAGGTGGCCCAAGGGAAGTGGTATGCTCTCCCCATGCTGTCCATCCTTCTCCTCCTGAGGGAGATAAATAGGACCACCTGCGGGAGGCAGAGTGTTCTCCCTCTATGCGGATCCATCCTCCTCCTCCTGAGGAGAAAGTCTGGGTGGCCTAGCATGCTCTCTCCTTCCCCCCATGCCATCCCATCCTTCTCCTCAGGAGGAGAAGGACAGGGCAGCCTCAAGGGAGCAAAGCATGCCACACCCAGAAACCCGGGCTCTGCACTGGTTAACACTGGGGGCAGGGACTCCAGTGGCTGTGCATTTTATCTAGTGTTGCTCAATGGTAGCTAAACTGGCATGGGGGTATAGGAGAGTTATTTTCTGGGATAGAAGACAGTTCTTTCCCTCTCACAAAGAGGAAGATGATATTTGAGAGAATCGCAACTGTATCTCGCAACTTCAAAGGTGGCTGTCTTCAGGTTTTCTACAGCTTTGATTGGCACTGGTCAAGCTAGTGAGGGACTGTGGAAAAGAAGTTGAATAAATCACTGAATTTGGTTATTTAATTTCAAAACAAACCAGAGACCATTCCCTGCTGAGAAGTGCTAAAATATATTGTCATCACCCATTATTTAGCAGACACTTTTCAGCATTCTGATGGATTTATGTATTTCTTTCAAAATATTAGCGTACCAGATAGTTTCCATTGTGGTACCAACCCCAATATTCTGTTCAGGGCCTATGATGGGAAATGATATATAAATATATGGAAAGGGCAATGGGCTTTCTATGTTGGTCCTACGCCAAATGTGCCCCACCCCACTCTGGGATAAGCTAAAGGGTTTGAAAGGGAGATTCTACTTATATTCACTTGAATGAAAGAATTGTCAGTGTAATTAAGGATCTGATTTTATCAGAATTCCTGATTTGGTACAGGTTCTGCTTGCATTCATGCTCTTTACACAAATCTGTATGCTTTGTTTAGGCATAAGTCTTGAATGACATAACCATCCCAGTTTGCTTTAGTGCTATAAAGAATAGAATGCTGAGCCTCTGAAGACACTGTTAGCTGGTAACATGGGCAGAGTGAATTACTTATTGTTTGGGCAATGAAAATGTGGAATTCTAAAAATATGTGAACATTATTACACAGTATCTGTTAAGAGTTCTAGTTATATAACATATGAGATGATATACAAATAAGCATATGCCTGCCTTAAGGATAAAGACATTTCCATGCATGACTAAAATATGAGAACTGATAAATAATTTTAATATTTTGGAATCTGGTGTTGGGACTGCTGTTCAGAAACATTAAAATAAAATACATTTATCTCATCGTCTCCTTCAAATTCTTGCAACTCTTCTGCTAGATATGGGTGAAAACACAATATTCACATTATTATTATTTCCATTTAACAAAACTCTTATCTCACATCCAATCTTTTACTAAGGCAATAGTGAAAAGAAAAACCATTCCTTGATAAGTCAGTATTAGCATTCTTAATAGATCACTGCTGAACAAACGTACTTCTGGAAATAGCTGTTTAAAAACAACTATAATTTGGTATGTACTCTAATGGCATCAATATTGGTTCTTGCGAGCTTCTAAAAGGAGAGATCATTATTTTTCTTACCTCTTGATTTACAGCCACAACCCCCACTGATAAGATAATTTTGAACATCTGGTCTTAACTCTGAAATTAGCTACATGTTTAGCCTGAATTGATTGACAGTACTCATTAACATGAATGTAAAGCTTTTAATATTTAAAATCTGCATTTTATTAATATTTAATATGAGGTCATAGGTAATGTCCATGCATGAGAGTTAGAAATGGAAGGAGGAGATACTGCAGGAATCCAATTCAATTACTTCTCCCCCTAATTGCAAATGACTTCAAAGATTGAGGCACTCTTCCTCCTACATGACCTTAGTGCATATGCTAGACTTCATTAGGGAACACCTTTTTTGTACTTGTCAGTAATATCATTCTAATGTGGGTGGTCAGAATGGAAACAGAATCCTTGCAGAATTCAATGAGGATGGAAAAAATGATAGCTGAGAATAGCCTGAGGAGTAAGATCCAGACAATATGGCTCAAATGGGTGATAAGGTCAGATTTTGGTGCAGTGCCAGATTTATGTCAGACCTAAGTTACAATTTAAGTGTCTCATGAAGAGCCCCTAACCCCCCACCTACCTACCCATCTACACTTCTGTCAGAATGCTTGACACAGGGCTCCATATGCCCTAGTCCAGTCCTGGTTTTGGGCTGTGGCAGAAAAATGGAAACAAACATAATAGTATATTTGCATGTGGGTGTGGGTGTTTATTTTATTTATGGCAGAATATGGAAATAACCAAAACTCATGGAGTCTTGTATGAGGTTTCCACACCATACTCTGTGCTAGTGTAACAACAGGATTAAGAGAAGGACATGGAGAGAAGGATTATCATGCCAGTATTGGTTCAAAACTGCATTGTCAAATCAGAATATTTGAGGTGTACCTTTAAAAAAGAAACAGGAGCATCAAAATAGATTAATGCCATCTTCCACTGAATGGCACTATAGTTGACATAGCATAAACTAATTAATGTACTTCAGATGTTAAAGAGATAATAAAGATTGAGTAAACCCAAGATTTTATCACACAAGGCTAATTTGGAATTAAAATAGAATAATATTCAAAAATATAGCTGTGCCAATCTGTAGAATCAGTATGTAGATCTTGTAACATCTTTGACATTAACTGAAAGAAGTTGGCAGCATGAGGTTCTTTTTTTTTTTTTAGTTGACTTTGCATCTACTTCACCAAATGCATCTGAGGAAGTAGACTTAAGTCTATGGGGTGAAGCAGACCACTGCAATCCCAAATAAATCACAGGCAGCAACAGATTAAAACAGCTCCTTTTGGTGGCAGCTTTGGGCCACCTTAGGCAGCCTCAGAGAAGCTTCTGGCTAAATGCCACAGCCTTGAAGTGGCTGGAAGTTCCTCTATTTGGCCCATCTGTTTCAGGCCTAAGACATTAGGCTAATAGTGTGTTTGTCTTATCACATGACATTGTGTCTGTTCTGTCACTGTTTTGCCTTTCATTTATTTGTAAGCTACACCATTTTAATTGATCCCACAATGGCTGCAAATATTGCTGCTTTTCCATTACTACATCTGGTGTGATAGGCCCCTTCAGCTGCAGTTCTGATATTCCAGTAGTCATGTTCCATGAGTCAGTGTAATTCCCCTTCTCTCTCTCCCCCCCCCCCCCCCACTATTCCCAAGCAGACTGAGGTTGCTTTTACTTTCTTTTCCTTTCCTATTTCTATTTCTTTAAATTTTATTTTATGTTAGCATTTTGTTTTAGTGTGCCTCGGTTTCAGACTTATGACAATCCTAAGGCGACCCTATCATGGGGTTTTCTTGGCAAGATTAATTCAGCAGGGGCTTGCCAAACAGGGATTTAAACCCTGGTCTCCAGAGCCCAAAGCTCAAACCACCACATCATGTGGGCTCTCCTCTAACTGAATAAATCTTCTGTCCCTAATCTGTCCCTTGGGCCATCCCATCATTTTGCAAAAGATCAAGAAAAACCAAAAGCACTTTAATTCTGCCATTTAGTCTGACAGGTACATGAGAGTTAATCCTTTGTCCACATAACAATCCAGACCCAGCCAGAGCAAAGGGAGCAAGATAACTACTTATGTCCTAGTGCTCTCCTAGTGCTCTCTGGATTCCTAGTCACATTGCACAAAAGATTGTGGGCATTGAATGAATGAGTGAATGTTGAGAGAGAAGGAGGAGGAAAAGATAGCACCTCAGGACTGTGCAAGAAAGCAGACTGTTTTATCAGAAAGGATACAAGTCAGCAAACTAGGAGACCATGCAGACTGCCAGAAATAGTGCAAATTGAGTCCACTTTAAGGGTTAGGGTTAGTGCTAGGGAATCATAGGAATTGTTTTTTTTTTTTTTCTGAGACATTGAGACTTCTCTGTCAGAGAGTTCTGATGCCACAATAAAATACAGTTCCCATGATTCCCTAACCCTAACCCTAAACCTTAAAGTGGACTCAATTTGCACTATTTCTGGCAGTCTGCAAATTAGATTAACCTTTCAATAAGAAGGGGTTCTAGAAAACCTGATTTTTGAAAGGCTTATATGCGCTGAATAGGTCATATATGGGAAGGAAGGTGGGGTCAGCCAGGTAGAAGACCAAGGACAGGACCATGGATCACCAAAGAAGCATAATAGCATGAATGCAGAGAAGTGTGATAATGATTATTTTGTTTTGTCCTGTTTTTTGTGAATTTACTTTTTTAAAATAAATGTTTGCATGAAAATTCATATGTATTTTTGAGGGACAAACATCCATTTTAAACCATTTTAAACCATTTTTTACACAAACTTTCCTTTGATACATGCATTTTTGCATACACTTTTAACTAGAGAATTGCACTACAAAATTAAGGAAAATAATTGTGATTTAGAATTCAAAGACATAGCCATGTTAGTCTAGATCAGTATGCAAGGGGAGATAGAGAGAAAGAAGTTTGTAGCATATGCTTTCATAGACTCAGGATGCATCTACACTGTAGAAATAATCCAATTTGGCACCACTTTAACTGTCATGGCTCCATCCTTCAGAATCATGGGAATTGTAGTTTTGTGAGGCACCAGACCTCTTTGGTAGACAAGTGTAAAGACCTTGTAAAACTACAAATCCACTATTCCATACGATGGAGCTACAACATTTAAAGTGGTATCAAACTGCATTATTTCTACATTGTGGCTACACCCTCAGTCTACTTCATCATGAAATCTTATGCTACAATCCTCTCTCTCTCACCAGTCTCAAATGTGATTCAGTCACCCTGTTTGTTTAGGAATATGTTAAAATATGAACTGAGTAAGGTGTACTGATGTACTGTTTAATTATTGTTTTATATATAGTTTTCTATATATATAGTTTCTATATGAATGTTAACAAAACGTGTGGGTCTCAGTACCCTGAGCAGCACAATAATTGGCTCAGAACAATATATAAAGTTCACCTAAAGGACAATTTAGATAGGCAACCAATGGTTAAGCTTTTTGTACACCAAAGAGGTGTTTTTTTTTTGTTTGTTTGTTTGTTTTTTTAAAGATAATTGGATTCCAGTATCAGAGGATTATATACCATTATTTGAAATATCTTACTCTGGAGACAAGTGATGCATTTTTCCCCATCTTATACATACAACCTGAAACATTGCAGGCATAGTAAATATGTATGTTTTAGAACAGTAAGAAACAGGAAATCAGTGCCAGCCAGAATATTTACAGTATGCACTGTTTAAAGAAAAAATGTGTTTGATCTTTGGCAAGTTCCCTGACTTTGAACTGACACTAGACAAATGATTATGGAGACAAGATTTGTGAGAAGTTTACTCCCCCACTTGTGAGCTCTTGCATTTGGTTGTACTGCCAACATTCTTGACCATGTATGATCTTTGCCCCCTCATGTGCAACGAAGGTCAATTATTTTTGGTATATTAAGACAGGAAGGAAAAAGGTCTTTCAACCATGTAGCCTCAAATTAATTTAACACATATCGTAATGGGCTCTAAAATAACAACAATTTAACTGGGTAGTTTATTAAACATTTTCACAAGTACATAAGCATTATTTTGCTTTGTCAGATATTTCTTCAGAGGGGATTTTGTTCACTTTAACTGCAAAATGTACACAATGAGTAAAGCCATTTAGGAGTTTTTATTTACATTTTACCGCTGATCATACTTTATTAAAAAAGTAATCAAATAACAATGTCATTGTTAGTCAGAATGTACATTAATGCAGAGGGTTTTTTGAGGGGAAGAGGAGTTTAAAATGGATACCTTCAGAATGGTGTGAAATTTCCAGATTATAGGAATGGTAAAGGATCTGAAATCTGAGCAATGGCCTTAGATTTCAGGAAATACAGTTTCTGCATGTTTTTGTATTTTTTTTTTTAAATAAACCAGCTCTTCTGGAATAGCTGCCTCAATTGTTTTCATTTAGTTTCATGCCTAGTTTGGTGAAAGAAACATCCTAGCATATGGCCTAAACTGTGAAACATCAGTTATTTTGGCCTTCTGAGATGTTTTGTTCCCCATGATCATAGTATTCTTCTGGACCAGTTGTCTAGGCTGATCTAAGAAGGCTTGATGTTATATTATACTCATACTTCCTGTGAAATCAGTGTCAGATGGTAGTACTGGGAGAATCTATTGGTTTATGAAGTGCCTCAAGATCCCATTTTGTCCTATGTCTTTCAACATCAACATGAAAATTCAGGTGGCATGTATTCAGAGTTTTGGGCTGAAGTGTCATAAATATGTTCAGATATCACTGTCTATCATTTCTACCTGCTTGTCCCAGAGAAGGCCTTCAATACACGTCTTGGAGTAATAATAATAATAATAATAATAATAATAATAATAATAATATAATTTATTTATATTTCCCGCCTCTCCCTACGGATCGAGGCTGGAGTACAAAGATAAAATGTACAAAATGTACAGTAGTACAATCAATAAAAAAAAGAAAAAACATAACAATAAAACCACAACAGTAACAAAAAGAACAATAATAAACAATAAACCCAACAGTAAAAACAATAAAATAACAGCAATAATTAAAACAATAATAAAATTACAATACAGGTCTAATCCACGAGTGATATAATCTTTTTCACCCGGGAGGTCCTTATAAGATGGTCATGTTTAATCTTATGTTCAGTTAGGGAAGTCAGGTGGATAGGCCCACCGGAAGAGCTCCATCTTAAGTGCCTTCTTAAAGGCCTCTAGCATGGAAATAAGACGAATCTCCTCTGGCAGGCCATTCCATAACTTGGGGGCCGCAGCCGTGAATGATCTTTGGGAAGTAGATATTAGTTTAGTTTTATAGTAATTTAGTAAATTCTTCCCTAATGTTCTGAGGGTGTGGGACGGATTGTGTGGGGAGAGGCGCTCCTTCAAGTAACTCGGACCCAAGCCATGTAGGGCTTTATAGGTGATGACCAACACTTTGTATTGTGCTCGGAAGCTAATCAGTAGCCAGTGAAGAGCTTTTAATACTGGTGCAATGTGGTTCGTTCTAGATGTTCTGGCAACCAGTCTGGCTGCCGCATTTTGGACCAGTTGAAGCTTCTGAACTTGGTACAAAGGTAACGCCATGTAGAGCGTGTTACAGAAGTCCAAACGAGAGATTACCAGGGCAAGTACTACTGCTTGAAGGTCCCTTCGGTCCAGGTAGGGGCGCAGTTGGCGAATCAGCTGAAGCTGGTTCCAAGCACTCCTGGCCATCGCATCTAATTGAGATAACAACTGCAGGGATGAGTCCAGGAGTACTCCCAAATTGCATACTTTGTCCTTTAGGGGAAGTGTGACCCCATCCAGAACTGGATGACAAAACTCCCTTCCTGGACTGGGGGTACCTATCGTTAGTACCTCTGTTTTCTCTGGATTCAGCTCGAGTTTGTTTTCCCTCATCCAGCCCATTACTGACCCAAGGCAGGCATCCAGAGGAGAGACGCCATTCTTAGTCACTGCAGCAGTTGGAGACATAGAGAAATAGAGTTGGGTGTCATCAGCATATTGATAACCCCGTGCCCCATATCTCCAGATGATCTCTCTCAGCGGCTTCATGTAAATGTTAAACAGCATGGGGGACAGTATGGTGCCCTACAGGACACCAGATGTCAGCTCCCTTTCAGAAGAGCAACTGTCCCCCAGCCTCACCATCTGGGATCTGCCTGAGAGGTAGGACTGGAGCCACTGGAGTGCAGTGCCCCCAATACCTAACTCCCTCAGGCATCCCAGAAGGAAAGCATGGTCTATGGTATCAAATGCCGCTGAGATGTCCAAGAGCACCAACAGGGTCACACTTCCCCTGTCGATACCCAGACAGAGGTCATTGACTAAGGTGACCATGGCAATCTCAACTCCATATCCCACCCTGAAACCAGTTTGAAATGGGTCCAGATAATCGGCTTCATCCAAGACTGCCTGGAGTTGGAAGGCGACTGCCCTCTCGATCACCTTGCCCAGAAATGATAATAAAGAGACCGGTCTATAGTTGATTCTTACCAGGGGGGTCAAGGGAGGGCTTTTTCAGGAGCAGTTTAACTACCGCTCATTTTAAACTTGGTGGAAATTTGCCCTCCCTGAGAGATGTATTAATTATGCACTGCAGCAATGATTTTACTGCATCTCCTCCCTGGGCGGTCAGCCATAATGGGCAAGGATCGAGAGGGCACGTTGTCTTCCTAACATTTCCAAGAAGCTTGTCCACTTCATTGGTATTTACAAACTCAAATCGATCCAGTTTAATACAGTCCACAGAGTCCCTGGACATCTCTCTTATCGGTTCTGTTATAATGCCAGCATCTAGACTGACCCTTATCTGAAAGATTTTATCTATTAAAAAAGTCGTTAAAAGCATCACAGCAGGCTTTAGTTGGTTCCAATAGTAAGTTCAGGGTGGGAGGCAATTGTGTTAATTCTTTTATCACCCTGAACAGCTCTGCTGGACGGGACTTTACAGATGCAATACGTGCAGCATAGAAAAGTTTCTTTGGTGCATCTATTGCCACCCCATAAGAGTGCAAATGGTTTCTTAGGAGTGTCTTGTCAGATAAACGTCGATGTTTCTGCCAGTGGCGCTCCAGTCATTGAACAATGCGCTTCATTTGCTGAAGATTTTCCGTGTACCATGTTTTTTTATTCGAAGCGGGTTGGTAAGGACGCTCGGGAGCGAGTAGTCTGGAGTATATGAATGAGGGGGATAAAATGAGGCTATCTGGAGATCGACCTTGCTTCACTAAATGGACATCCAGATTAGGCTACAATGACACACTCTGCATGGGGTTTCCTCCAGTTTGAGACTTTTAATATCTGCAAAACATTGAAGCTGCCCCTGTATTGGTAGATGCTTGGAAATCATCATCAGAGGATGTGGCACCTTTTATTATACTCATGGCACTGATTGTTTATAGATTTCCATTTGTATCTGGTCCCAAAACAAATGTTCATTTTAATCTTTAAAGTTTTTATTATATGAAATCAGGTTCACTGAAGGACTATCTTCACTTTACTGTTTCATTATGTTTGAAGATCCTCTTCAGAGGCACTATGTATTTATGAAAGAATTATTAGGTTAATTGGCATTAGGGTTAGCTACTTCTCTGTTTCATTTGAATTATATAATGCCCATCACTCTAATTATTCAAGATGGCTCAAAATAACTGTTTGTTTAAAACTACTTTCTCTTAAATTGGGATTAGGCTCATGTATTCTTATTGCAGTTTGTAACTATTTACCTTAGTTTATTAGGTCAAATGTTAATTGGGATCAGTATCATTGTTTGTTTGAATCTCTTGTATTTTTACAATGTCCTATAGTTTTAAACTTAAGTTAATAATATGGCCTGAATTTACAGTAGGCCCTTGTTATCCACTGAGGTTCAGTTCTAGGTTTTCTCGTCAATACCAAAATCTGTAAATGCTTAAGTTCCATTAAATACAATAGCATAGTAAGATGGTGTCCCTTATATAAAATGGCAAAATCAAGGTTTGCTATTTGGAATATTCCACTTTTTTGAATATTTTCAAGTCGTGGATGCTTGAATCCATGGATAAAGAATCTGTGAATATGGAGGGCCAACTGTATATGCTGAAATTCCACATTGGAAGAGCTTGATCCTAAAATATGTCCTCCAAATAGAAGGGAGGGAGGGAGAAATGCTTGGCACTAGCATATCTGGATAGCTGCAGGTGCTCATCACTCTTAATGCCATTATCCTGGCCCTTCCCCCCCCCCCCACGGTAATCCATCAAGCATAAGAGAGCTGCCACTTATCTATCCACAGTGATCTAGAGCTTTACTATATCTCTATAATGCACTGCAGAGATTTAAGTGATGTCTCTTCATAACTTGATAGGTGAACTGAAGCACACATCTCCTCCAGTATACCCACTCAACCATGATAGATGGTTCCTCCTACAACTGGATAAAATGAGAGTAGAGAAGACAAAGGACTTTACCACGCAAAGCTAAAATGTGGAATTTTAATAGGATAAAAGTATCTTTGGCCTGTACTTTTTTTCACATGATGTTGTGTCTATCCTGCTGCTGGCTTGCATTCAATTTGTTACTGTAGTACACTTTTTCATCAATGGGCAAACCCATCAATAGATTCTCAATCTCACTGCTATTCCATTACTGCCTTCATGCAATAGGTCCCTTCCACTGCAGTTCTTCTTCTCAGGCAAGTCATGTGGTGTGAGTGGGTGTGATTCTGCTCCTCTCCTTCCCCCTCCCAGTGATTGTCCCCCCTTTTCTCCCAAAGCACAGGGCTGCTTAGGACTGTAGGATGGAGCCATGGCAGTTAACGTGGTGTCAAAATGCATGATTTATGCAGTGCAGATTAAACCAAAATTGTTTATTGTATTTTTAAACAACACCAGTCCCAGGACAGAACTCTGAAGCACACCACTAGAAACTTCTGTCCAGGATGAAAAGCAACCATTGATGAGCACTCTATGAGTTCTGTCTGTCAACCAACTGCAGAGCCACCTAATTGTAACAGTGTCTAGCCCACAGTTCACTAGCCCTCTGTAAAAATATCATAAGGGACCTTGACAAAAGCATTAAAGGCATTAAATTGTTCATTAGATGATTCCACAATTCTAATCCTGCAAATGTTTGTATGGGAGCTAACCCAGTAAGAACGTGTTTTTTCCCTGCAGTAAGGCAGTAAAGTATTTCAGTGAGTTTAGAAATACCACACAACAAGCTAGGATGATATACTCCAGTTATCTCACACAAGATGTCACTAAACTATGATCAGTCAGTACATACTGCTCTCATTATTAGTACACATATCCATCCATCCATCCATCCATCCATCCATTTATCTATTTGTTCAAACACATACATACATTTATGCAAGCACAATATAATTACAGATTGAAAATTCCACTCTGGCAGCTTCGCTGGTGCTGAATCTGCCAGCTCAGATATGATGAACACATAATGAAAAGTGAATCAACAAATAAATCACAGCAATAATCACCAAAGCAGCCTTTTCCCATTCCTCTTTTCAAAAGAACACTTCACTATATACACAGAATAATCTTGTCACTAAAATGAAATGGTTTGGTAGATCAAATTTGCCCTGTTCAACAACTATACAGATACAGGTACCAGTATGACTTTCATGGAAATAAATATGGAAGAAAATTGCTAATTCTCTTTTCTGCAATCAATCTGTTCAGAAAAGGACA
The DNA here is from genome assembly GCA_026167975.1 of Phrynosoma blainvillii. Classification (NCBI taxonomy): domain Eukaryota; kingdom Metazoa; phylum Chordata; class Lepidosauria; order Squamata; family Phrynosomatidae; genus Phrynosoma; species Phrynosoma blainvillii. Next base: position 65,231,096 of record JANUYF010000002.1, on the reverse strand, counting down.
ACAATAAGAATTTTCATTATGGCTTTTAAGCCTTGCTCACCATTATAAAAACAAAAAAACAAAACAATACAAAAAAACAAAACATTTTAAATGCATCTTAAGTCTCCTGAAAATTTCTCTTGGTTCTAGATTCACCCCTACACCACATGGCTACTCTGTAGCATCAGCCTATAAGAACTGCTGTTTTAGTTTGCTTTCTTTGTTTATTTCTTAGGTTATAATTTTTTAAAAAAAATCTGCTTACAGAGCATTAGGATTTGTACAAAGCAAACCTGCTGTATTCTTAAAACTGCTGTAATCTTTTGTGTCAGAACATTTGGCTGCAGCTGATTGAGACATGATTTAAAGTGATTGCTCTAAGATGCTTATGTCTGGCACCACAGAAGTAGCAAAATACAACTTAGCATATGCAGTCAGTGTCACTTTATCTGGTTCTGGTGTCCATGGGTGCCTATGGGTGTGTGTTTGAAAGATAGGGGAATGAGGGAGAGGAGTAAATCACCAAGGAAGCTCTAGGAAGATGCTTAGAATTGTGAAGAGCAGAAGTCTGCAATTTGGCAGAATTTGGGTATGGTTATTCCTTTCAGAGAGTTTAGGTTTACCTTTTAATGCTGTGCACATTCAGGAAGTTAGTGTCAGTCAGACCAATTTCCCCTTGAAAAATAGCTTTAGAGAAAAAGTATTTTTCAGTTTCCTCTTCAAAACACAAAGGTCAGCGAATTCGGTTACCTTTAAAAATGTCTCTTTTAAAATTATAGCAACTGCATTTGTTTTGTCACTATGAATGAGCAGGAAAGTCTTCATTCCGCACCTTTGTTCATAGCACCAGAGACACCCACTTGTGCCTAAAGGATAAAGCAATGTTAGGTGTCAGTAAGAATTGCCCTTTTTCAAATTAGCATAACTAAGAACTTGCCCATAGACACAGAACCTCCTTATTTCATCAGTTTCAAAGATCTTGAAAAATTCATTTTTAGAATTTGGGGACTGTAGTCCAAGAAGTAACTTTTCCTAGCTCTGATATTTAATTAGATATAAAGCACAATCTTGCCTTCCTTTAATACCCCTATTATTAGGGGATGGGGGACACAGGAAGTTGTCCTCTCATTTTGCTTTTATCCCAACCCTTTTACACATCTATCTGCTGCTGGGCAAACAGTTCTTGGAGAGCAATATGATGGAAGGTGTCATGACTGCTGCCCCACTCTCAGCTGCTATGCTGTTAAAGGTTACTGTACAAGCTCCAGATTATGTGCCCTGGCAACTAGAATCTGAAATATCTATTTAATTTATATCTTATATATCAGGGTGGACAGCTGCATATGGGCCATGGGCCAATTTTCCATCTACCACACATGGGCCACACCTACAGAGAGAGAGAGAGAGAGAGAGAGAGAGAGAGAGAATAAGAAAAAAAAGAGAGAACACAATTACCTCAATTTTCCTCTGCAATCTCTCTCAAAATGGCAAGAGCAAGTGACATTGTGTCAATTCCTGTTGCCATTTTGAGAGGGCATGCTGAAGAAAATGGGAGTAGTTGGGGTAGTATGGGATTCTGGGGTGCTTGTGCAGATAAGGTGGAGTGTTTTGTATGTTTTCACACTTTGGGGAGCTATCTTAATATTTGGATGACAAACATTGTTCTAAATAACACTTTTTTAAAAAAACAGGGACTTGGGGGCTGGCATTTGTTACATATCATTACAACAGCGGTAAAGCAGATATTATCACTCATGATTTAGAGAGAATGAAATGAACAGTGAGCATGGATGGGACCATGATATTAATGAAGCCACTCTTACACATTAAGATGTTTCACAAAATTAATAGCTTTAAACTGGTTTTCAACTCCCCAGTCCTAACACCCCACTCCTAAAACTTTGCCTCTTTCTTGCAGAGGAACACTTCTCTGATATGTGTCATTGTCATAAAAGATTGCACCTGCACAAAACAAAGATAAAGAAACAGATCACCCACTTTCCTCCTAAATGTAGAATTCCTATCCATATACACCACTGCATACATTCTATTGAACTTTGTATGTTTTTATTCAGCATTATCTCTTTGGTTTCTTTTTCAGAACAAAGATTAATAATGTTATGATCATAGAAGGATAAGTGTGCACTTTGTGGAAACCTCTGTATAAATCAAGAATGGCCACCATGCATCTTTCCAGATGCTAGTGGACTCTGATTCCCAGCAACCCTAACTAGCACAGCCAATGGATAGGACTATTGGGAGTTGCAGTCTGATAATAACTGGAGGGGCATATAAAGACTGATCATACATAAAAAAACTTTGCACTTTTAATGTGAAACATGGTAGGCTTGATCACTTTAAAGGGTGCAACCATCTCTGAAAAATTCCTCCAACTGCACTAAGATTTTCTTTAAATTATCTGTATTCACCCCCACCCTTTTTTAGAAAGAGAGAGAGAGAGAGAGAACAAATTTTAAAGGTATGCAACAGCTTGAAAACAGATGCTTTTCGAGAAACTGCACCACATCCCAAAAAATGCACCAAATCCCAGTAATTTTTCCAGATTTCTGGGTATGTTTTGTGATGGAACAGGGATCTTGAACTTCTACTTTATGACATGTATTTATTTTTACATTTATGTATTAAACTATTTTGACCCCCTCCCCATATTATGAGATTTCAGGGAAAGGTACAAATAAAATCAATATGGACAGATTAATCTAATAAAATAATTTAAATGACTAAAATCCTATTAAACTTTTTAACAAGTTAAAACTATTTGAAAAAAATTAAGAATTTAAAACCATGTGCATAAACATTTTAGAGTGAACTGCATAGGTCCAAAGCCAAGAGATTTAATAAACAGCCATGAAAGATGAAGCCTAAATAAACCCTAGAACCAGATCGTACTCACAGTGGCACGCTCTCATTCTCTGGCACAGAGTGCAATTAAATTGTTAGGTGAAAAGAAGGAAAGGTTGCTGTACTCAAGACCCTTATATGGACCTAAAAGGAATTTCTGAATTGCAAGCCATGTCTTGTCAACCAGATTTGCTGTCATTTCCTTTTGTACTTTTATTCATAAGTGACCCAACCCAAGGTCAGAAAATCATCTGATGGCAGCAGGAGATAGCAACACCTGTTTGACTTTGGAGGGCAAAAACAAACATGTTGAAAACATGGGGAGGAAGGGATCTGGACAGTTAAGCTCTTTCAATATGGATAAACAAAGAAAGATTAGTAAAACACCATTGAAATAAATCATACAGGAAGGAAGAAAAGCAAGTGCTATGCTTAGCCGATGCAACAAAACAGCCTGATTAACAAGATGAAGTGCTGCTGGCTGATCAGCAACAAGGAGAAAATATAGCCTGCATTTGCTAGATATATGGAGATCACAAGAGGCAAGCACAAGAACTGTAGGCAACATATCTACCATAAGGTTAATGCCTGGTTAAATATATTTACATATGAACAAGGCACCAAGAAGCAAATATCACATAAGTAAGAAGAAATATTGCAGTCTGATTAATATGCAGAAAGCTTGCCAGAATGGTCATGGCCAGAGAAAGTTCAAAGTAACAGGAAATGTTGTCATCAGCTGTCTGTAAAAAATGTACAATTACTTGCTATTCTTTCTTTGCTTAAATCTGACAATTACTATCTTTTTCTGCAGCTACTTGTTCAATGTAGCATTATTATCATTACAAAATATTATAATGGATTAGCCTCTCCATATTATGTTTGTCTTGGAAAGAACGTGCTTTACAAAGTCACTGTAAGGATTGTTAAGACACTTATTTACCCCTACCTAAAATGATCAAGCCACTCATTTGCAAGAATTAAAATCCCTAAACTGCACGCTTGCTAATTTTTGTCTCCTTATTATTCTTTTAGTAGAGAAAAAAGTAACTGGAAAGAAGTGAACAGTATCTAATTAATATATCCTAATGCCCAACTAATGTCAAGCATGACTCCAATTTATAACCAAACTATATTTTTACATTGAAAAATTCAATTACATTTACTGACACACTTTGAAATGCTACATTATTTATACTGGCAAACTTTGCAGCCTCTCTGTATATTTATTAGCATTCTTTCCACAGTAAGAAAACACACATACAATGCAGATCACTGCATTCTTCATTTTTTAATTTTTCAAAGTGATATTTACATCTGTTCAGGGAGGAAGGGGTTGCATTTGTCAAAGAGATCCAAAAGACCAAGAGAGCCAGCAGTTAATTTGCCCTCCCCTTTGATTCTCCAGCCAAAACAAGGTAACCTTGACATTTCTCTTTTCTTTTCCTCCTTATTTTTCTGTCTTTCATTCTCATTCTCTCCATCTCTCCCTCCCACCCCCCTCACTTCACTCTCAGTGCACACATCAACAATTTTGAGCTGTGAAGAGGTTCAATTGCCACCTTGGTGACTCACTTATAATGCACAAATCATTTACCAGGATAGCTTGAGGACATGACAATGACAGAGAGACATCTGTTGGGTGGATGGGATAAGAAAAAAGAGGTTATTCACAGCTGGTACATTAGCCACGCTAGCCACTAGGCCACCACAGTGTCCTAGTCCTACAGCTTCTTCCCCCTCCTCTCTGCCTGCTCCCTGCTGTCAGCTGCCAAAAGATATCTGTTCTCACCCTTTGCTGAATGAAAAGGTGCTAATGCATGACTTCAGGATATGACAGAACATACAGTACTTACAAGTGTTTGGAGATGCAGCCAACCTGACCATGGGGGAAAAAAAGAAGTAACTAAAGAGAGATAGTGTTTGTGTGTGAGAGTGAGAGAAAGAGACAGACAGACAGAGCTAGAAAGGGAGGAAGGGTAGTCAAAATGTTATTTTTCCTTCTATCTCTGTTTTCTTACTGAAATACAGCAGTTTTTCTTATAGCATCACACAGTACTTAGCAATGTTAAAATAGATGGTTGGGTTTGATTGTATATACATGCATTAATAAAAAAAAATCCAGTTCAATAAATATAATCCATAGATTATTGTCAAATTAGTACCTAGATTAATTCCAACAAGCTTGTATTTCTTTTGGGAGATGGAATAGTTAATAATAGGAGCAGAAGATTAAACTCTGAACAAAGAAACATATTTTTAAATTTGAATAATTTATTGTACTGGTACTATTTATCTGTCTATCTACCTAACTATACAAACACATGTATTGGTTGTGCAAACTTAAGTTTTTACGACTTACAGTAACTTTATCAACCTGTTTTATATAAAAAAAATTAACATCCAAAGTACTTTACAATTGAAACCTTGGCTACAAATTACAACTGAAATATACTTTAGTTAATCACAGTACCTGTTTTACAGATTGGAAACTGAGGTTGAAAGGAAGGCACTTGCTTAAGGCCAAATGACTCCACAGCTGAGCCAAGACATCAACACAACACTTCTAGGTTCTAGGCCCATATCTTTATAGGTTCTTCTTTATTTTTTTTCCACTTCTCTCTGTACTTTGCATTTTAAGATAGCATGATCCAAGAATGAGACATCGTAGAGAAACATATAAAAAATCAATGTATGGAACAATATGGTCCAGAGGCATGGAGGCATACCTAAAGCAGTCACTTAGTATTCAGACAGCTAAGAAGCATTAAAATGTTAAGCCTCTAAAGAATGAGCACATATTCCTTATCATATATTAGTACAAAAGCATTACAATAGAAAAGTAATAGAAAAATAGAAAATATTTTCATTTACAGTCAAATGTGGAAGAAAGGAACTTCAGCACATTATTGGCTGTTGTCAAAAAAAAAAGAAAGATCAAAACTATACAAGGGATGGTTTAACTATAATTCTGAAGCTCCATGTTGTACACAAACATTTAGTCAAGAAGGTTCACATGGAAGCATTGACACATCAGTAAAATTATTTTCCTCACCAGCAAGACTATCGCATTTACTGTGACAGGGAAGCAAACTCATACATTTGCTCTAGGTACTGCTTGATGAAGTTTAAAAAAAATCCTATTTTGTTAAGATGTATTTTTTCTTGTTGAGAAGATTACTTAATATGGATGAAAATGGGGGGAAGTATGAGTGGATGTTGCATATAAGAGTTAATGTATTTACTTATAACTGCATCTTTATAACAACATATGTAGAGCCATGCTGAATCCAACTAAAGCCTCTACAGTAGACTTTCTCATTTTCTTTTGAGGGGCCATTTAGTTGTCTGTGGGAAGCTTGTGAACAGTGCATGATTGAAACTGCACCCTCTCTGCATGCCCAAGGAACTCATACACTGCCTCTGGAGATGACATACAGTCACACTCACTAGTAGCCATTGATGGGCTTAACCAAGATGAGTTTATATAAACCCATTTGATTTGAAAGCTGTTCAATTTGGCAGCCATCACTGCATCTTCTGGCTGTGAATGCCACAATTTAAGTATCTATATACTTTTTTATCTGTCCTGAATCTCCCATCATTTAACGTCAATGGATGTCCCCTAGGTTCTATTATTATAACAGAGGGATAAAAACTTCTCCCTATCTCCTTTTCAACACTATGAATAACTATATGCACTTCTATCATATATCCCTTTATCTACCTTTTCTCTAAGCTAAACAGTCCCAGACAATGGAACCCTCTTTGTAGGGCTACTCATTGTCTCGTTTTAGATATATCCTTTTAGAGCCCTCTGAAATCTATTTTTAAATATATTGTCACAGGGTAATGTGGCTACCTCAGTACTTACCCTTAATTCCAGATCACATATGAACAAGTTTTAAAAGCACCAGTATCAATACAGATTCATGAGAAGCCTACTACTTACATCATTCCATTGCAAAAAACAAAGTAAAACAAAACACAAAAACATGGCCATTTATTCCTAGTGTCTGCTTCCCATTGTCTAACCAATTTTGAGGTATAAGAGAACTTCTCTTCTTATTCTATTACTGTTAAGTTTGTTGAAGAGTCTTTCATGTGGGACTTTATTAGAAGACTATTGGAAGCCCAAGTATAGAATAGGGATGTGCTGTGTTCAATTTTTCATCCAACAAGGAAGAACAAATAATTTAATCATCCCCTTGCCCCTGCTTTTCAAAGAGGCCTTGTGCAAGGAGAAAGTTGCAATAGTGGAAGTAGAGAGATTTCTCTGGGCTATCCCTGCTTGACAATGGGAGGGTGAGGGGAAGACAGGCAAGGCTGGAGGCTGTAGCCTTCCAGGAGCCTTAACTGGCTTCTCCCCTTAGACTTCCCATATGACACCAAGGAGCGGTGGGAAAAGCAGCCAAAGCTTGATGCTGTGACCTTGTAAGATGCTTTCCTGATGCCTGGTCTGCTCACTGTGTAACATTGAGAGGGAACTGGGAAACTTGTCAAGGGTCTGGGGACTAACTTTCCAAGATCATCAGCTGACACACAAACACCCCATCCACCCTGTGTAACATTAAGAGGGTGGGGGAAAGCATCCAAGGATATGAAGATTTCAGCCTTCCAGGATCAGACATCTCCCCCCCCCCCCCTTCTGTCCTATGTACAATAAAGAGAGTGGGAGAAGCAGCCAAGGATCAAGGGGCTGTAATCTTCCACAATATTTACTTTTCTCCCCATGCCACACACAGACACCACATAACATTTGAGAGGGGGAAGGGGGAAGGTAGCCAATGCTCTAGATGTTATAGCTTTCCATGATCTTTTTCTGGTCCCTCCACCCACCTACCCTCCCATCACCAAGAAAAAATTGTTGGCATTTTTAAGATACTTTAGAAATCCTGTTATCTTTTCCTCTTTACTATTTGAATATTCTTTCGATCCCTATTGGAATGTACTTTACCCCACCCTCTAGTATATAATGTCTGCCAGACCACATATTTATTGAGTTTTGAAAATTAGTCTAAGATGATAGTGACATAACTTTTTAGAGGCATTGCTGACTCACAATCAGAGAGTTGGAAGAGGCCTTTCAGGTCACTGAGTCAATCGCCTGCTCAGTGCAGGATCTCCAACTAACCCTACCAGGTAGCTATCCAGTCTCTTTTTGAAGATGCCCAGAGAAGGAGATTTCATTTCATTTCTCTTGTCATCCCTATTTGTGTCAACTCCTTGTTCTCTCTTCCTAGAATTGTTAGTTCAGACATGGATATTTCCTCTACATTTTCAGCTATGAAGAGAGATAAAAAGAATTCATTCTACTTCTCTGCAATCTCCTTATCCTCCTTCAGAATTCCTTTAATATCACCTTTAGCAAATGGTAGAATTTAAAGATGTAGCAATGTTAGTCTGGGAAATCAGAGTGCAAAGGGATTTTGTAGACCTTTGAGACTAACCGAAAGAAAGAAGCTGGGAGTTCAGCTTTCTCCCTGGATGGTTTCTTGCTCCTAATGTATTTAAATAATTGCTTTTCTGTTGGTCTTACTGATATTACTGAGATGTTCCTAAAACTCCTTTTTGTAATCTTTCATTTTCTGCTTAGATATTAAATTTCACATTTCTGTCTTTATAGCAGTTTCCAATTGACCCTCACACTATGCACACCCTCTCTTCTGCTGAGCTCCAACATTTTAAAGGGATGCAGGGGAATGCCACAGCAAAAAAAACAGATGCTTGAGGAGCAGTGGTGCCACCTCACCTTAGAGTGTCATGTAGTGTAGTCCACACCCTCTACACCTGCTAGTGATGCCCCTGAATGCAGTTCAGGTTTCTTCTATATCGTAATTTTCAATATCTCTTCCATCACCAAATGAATCTGCATTCAATATTGCTTAGCCTTTTCACATGTCCACCACCAAAGAAATCCCCATCTTTTGATCATACTTCCAACATTCAAACATTTGTTTGAAGAATTCTTATACATATTTAACATCTACCTGTATTTCTGATTGATTCATCCATTACCACATGCCCCCACCCCATGTAGGTATATCCTCAGCATAAAAAGGCATCTATACAACTGTCGAAGGATAAACACTTCTATGTGATCATTTCTTTCTTCCTCTAAGTGATAACTCTTTCCACAAGACCCTCATTCTCCATGATTCATCATAGTCTTCCATTCTGGCAGTGACAAAGTTTATATTTGTTCACCTTGAATCTTTAAGGACCAGACATTCCCTAGTCTTTTAGTGGACATAGAAGTTCTGTTTATATGTGTGAATAGGAGGAGTAAAGTGGTAGGATTTGCTTGGAATCTGTGTGCCAATCTGAAGGCAGAGCTGTGGGTCTTATCCGTGCCTTTCTTGAAACAAGGCATTTGCTTTTCAAGATATTTTCACAATATTTTCTTGAAAAAGGGTAAGTTTGCAAAAGTTAAAAAGAATTTGACTGAAAGCTGCTTCACACAACCAGCATTTTAAGTTACTGGTATTTTCAACTGAGAGGTGCTAATGCTACTTCAGCACTGACTTGGAAAAGTCCATCTGAGCAAGCCATTGTTTGTCCAAGGGTATATTTAATGCATTATCAACCTTTCTGAAGAACCTGTAGCAGCACACAGAATTTAGATCTGCACTCATGAGCAGATTCAAACCTAGACTAAGGAAGTAGTATGAGCAATATGTGTTCAATTGGCCTTCTTCCTATAGGGAACATTTCTTTGAAGTCCCCACTAACTATTGGTTTGCCTTTTATCTCTGGGCTGAATCCAAATCAAAAGCCCAAAGCAAACATTCTGAATAGACCAGTGCAAGGCCATACTGGCACTGTTCACACTGGGACCACAGCAACCACATGTGCCCAGTTCTGATCCAGGTCACTGCTGTGGTCTTGAACTGGGCCACCATTCCATCTGCTCCTTCTTGGTTCAGTTCTTTCCAGGTGACACAGACTTGGCTTGACTCAGCTTCTGGCCACATTCAGAATGTGTGTCATCTGAATGCTACACCCTGAATGCAGACAGAATCTGTGTCAGTTGGCCCATGTGTTTCCAGCCTTTGGTGCAAATAGATATTGGGTTTCTCCTTCTTTCACTTCTTGCTGTTGGGCCTGGAACACTTTGAGATGGTAGATGAACAGGAAGTTTAAGCAGTAGGATTAAGAAGGTGGAGCAGAGCAGAGGACTCTGGAATCCACAATGATGCTTACCCTCTGTGGCAGCAGCGCTCATAGAAAGCGCTGCCTTCAGACTGGCAAACATAGAAAGAGCCCTGGTGGCATAGTGATTAAATGCTAGTACTGCAGCCACTCACTCACAAGCCACAAGGTTGTGGGTTCTGTTCCAGCCAGGGGTTCAGGGTTGACTCAGCCTTGTATTCTTCTATAGGTCACTAAAATGAGTACCCAGCTTGTTGGGGGCAATTAACTTACACATTGTAAACCACTTAGGGAGTGCTTAAGTGCACTGATAAGCGATATAGAAATGTACCTGGTATTGCTATTGCTGTTCTTTAGGAGGATGCTTCAGAGCTCTTTCTCTACAACCAAATAATGGACAAAATGGATTAACCCCTTAGCAATAATATTTGGGACCAGGGGTTCATTGTTCTGTTTCTGCTAATAAAATCTAGTGTGTCTAAAAATATCTGCAAGTTCATCAGATGAAAGTAGTAAGTAAGCAAAGTATTAATATAGATCAGAGTATAAATGTATAGATGTAAGAAAGAAAAAAGGAACCCAATAAATCCACTTTGATCTGTGACCACTGAATTCAATACTGCCTGTGGAATAGTGGGTTGATAAAAGGAACAAATATTTTTCGTGTGAAATACTTCAGAAAAAGCATCTTTATATATTTCCTTTAAAATTGACATCAAAATCCTTCTCATAAGTAAGGAATACGTGTCTATATGTGCACATGTGTATGTTGGTGTGTGAATGATTTATCATAAATATAAAATCATGGTTATAATCAAAACTATATTACAATTGAGTAATAATCACTAGTGCTGTTTATTATTATTCTTTACACTTTGTGAACACAAAACAGAAATGAAGTTAGTTGAAATTCAGAAGTTACAGGGAAATATCCAATTTGATGAATCCACCTCTGTCTCATATTCCCTTTAGTCTATTATCATGTAAATTTTCAATTTGCATTTGGTTGAGGGCCCAATTCAGTATTTTGTTGTTGTTTTTAATTATGATCACAATTTGGAGTGGAAAGGAATGTTCTTCTGCCATTGAATGTTCAAGTTTCTCTCATTCCTTCACTTCCAATCCCACTTCAAGAGCAGGCTCTTTGACTGAGGTAGCATCATGATTTTAGACTTCAATGAAAAAAGAAAGAGGAACTCACTTAATGGCTTTTGAAAATTGCCAAGATGGCTTCATTTAAATTTCTGTTTTAGAATATCAGTTCAGTCAAGTATTTGTCAAAAATCATGAATGGCAACTTTGTGAATGAAAAATGAATTGCTCCTGCAGAGGACTATTGATAATATTCAGTTACAATCAAAGTAGGTCAGATTATTCCAATATTCTCTCTCCCCCCACTCCACTTATGACTATGAAACTATGTATCTGACATCTACTTTCCTTATAGAATAGGAAGAAGCATCTAAGCTCTTTGCAAGTGTTTCAGAAAGACAGGACCTTCATCTGAAAGAGAAATCTTAACCATATGAATGAAGGTGAAAAACTATTACAGGGAGATATATCTTCATAGATATAAACAGTGGAGCAGAAATATATATTCTGGTAGTTCACACAGAAAAAAGCAACTTGCAGGCTACATTCTGTTGGGATAGCAGGAGGAGAGAAAGTAGCAGGCAATTTGGTGGGAAGCTTGTGCCTTACCAGCCGGAAGATAGGACTATATAGGAAGGAAGGCAGCTTCATTGCAAATGTGACACCCAAGAAGCTCAGGTGTCGGGGAGGGAATGGGATGACCTTTGAAATCATGAGATGTGTTTTAGCTAGCATTGAGATTAGCATGCTGAATGACTAGTGCTGAATAACTATGCCCACCCTCTGTATATTCATTCATATGTGTGTACAGACTCATTTTACTCTTATTACACGTGTACACAAATAGCCCAGAATATAAGGATCTGTAGCAGAGATGTGATGCAGAAGGAAAGATTTTTGGATAGTAAATCTTGCAGTTTTATCTTTTTAGCAGTCCATGGTATCCAAAGAACTCTTCTCTAGCATCACATTTCACATAAGCTGATTTTCTTCCTATCAGCTTTCTTCACTGTCCAGTTTTCACAACAATACATATAAACTGGAAATACAATGACAAGGACAAACTTAACATTTGTATTTAGTGATATATCTTGACACTTCGGGGTATTGCCTAGTTCCTTCATAGCTGCTTTGGCAAATTGTATTCTTTTTCTGATTTGACTGCAGTTTCCACTCCTCCTTCTTCTGAGTCTAATCCCACTTTTCACATGATATATTCACTGTACAAGTTAAACATGATAGCCTTGCCTGACCCCCTTGCCAATTGGAAACCAGTCCATTTCCCTGTCCTGATGGTAGCCTCTTGTCATGAGTACAGGTTATGCATCAAGACAATTTAATGTTGTGGCACACCCATTTCTTCAAGAGTGATCCATATTTTTTCTATGGCTTTGCTATAATCTATAAAGGCTTTTTTCCCTATGGTTTTCCTATAATCAAAGACTTTGCTATAACCTGTAAAGCACAGGCTGATTTTCTTCTGAAATTCTTTGGTCTGATCCATTTTCCAACATATGTTTGCAATCTGATCCGCAGTGCCTCTTCCTTTTCTGACCCCAGCTTGGACATGTGGCATTTCTCATTTCATATATGGTAAAATTCTTTGTTGTAGAATTTTAAGCATCACTTTGCATGCATGGGAGAGTAATGCAATCATCTGGTGGTTACTATAATCTCTGGTGTCTCCTCTTTTGCCTTGTGGCCACCTGAGGCTTTTATAATCTCTGCTGACAAGGATCTTTAAGGTTTGCTCTTCTGCCCAACTGGCCATCTCATTGGGCAATTGCTCTCTTGTCATCAAGAGTTAGTCCATTTTCTCTCCCTTTCTGTGCTGCTGCTATTGTGATTGTTTTTATGCTGTGTTTGTGATTTAATGTAGTATGTTTTTAAATTGTTCTATGTTTAATATTTTTAAGGGGTGGGTGGGTTCATGGGTTTGTATGTATTGTATTTTAGTTTTAATGCTGTAAGCCACCCCGATTGTGTTGTAGAGGGGCGGGATAAAAATAATTTTTATCATAATAATAATAATAATCATCATCTCTGGGAATCTGAGACTGGTTAAAATGTAATTTAACATCTTCACATTGTTACCCAGGATCCAGCCCTCAGTCACTCCTCTTTGATCCTTGATAACAAATTAATATCATAGAATCATAGAATCATAGAGTTGGAAGAGACCACAAGGGCCATCCAGTCCAACCCCCTGCCATGCAGGAACTCCCAATCAAAGCATCCCCGACAGATGACCATCCAGCCGCTGCTTAAAGACCTCCAAGGAAGAAGACTCCACTACTCTCCGAGGGAGTGTGTTCCACTGTCGAACAGCCCTTACTGTCAGGAAGTTCCTCCTAATGTTGAGGTGGAATCTCTTTTCTTGCAGCTTGCATCCATTGTTTCGGGTCCTAGTCTCTGGAGCAGCAGAAAACAAGCTTGTTCCCTCCTCAATATGACATCCCTTCAAATATTTAAACACAGCTATCATATCACCTCTCAGTCTTCTCTTCTCCAAGCTAAACATCCCCAGCTCCCTAAGTCGTTCCTCGTAGGGCTTGGTTTCCAGACCTTTCACCATTTTAGTTGCCCTCCTTTGGACACGCTCCAGTTTCTCCACATCCTTTTTGAATTGTGGTGCCCAGAACTGGACACAGTATTCCAGGTGAGGCCTGACCAAAGCAGAATAGAGTGGCACTATTACTTCTCTTGATCTAGACACTATACTTCTACTGATGCAGCCTAAAATTGCATTGGCCTTTTTAGCTGCTGCATCGCACTGTTGACTCATGTTCAACTTGTGGTCTACCTGGACTCCTAGATCCCTTTCACACGTAGTCTCATTCAGCCAGGTGTTCCCCATCGTATATCTGTACTTTTCATTTTTCCGCCCTAAGTGCAGTACCTTACATTTCTCCGCATTGAATTTCATTTTGTTAGCTTCAGCCCAGCTTTCTAGTCTATTCAGTTCATTTTGAATTTTGATCCTGTCTTCTGAGGTATTAGCTACTCCTGCTAATTTGGTGTCGTCTGCAAATTTGATAACTATGCCCCCAATACCGTCATCCAAGTCATTGATAAAGAGATTGAATAGCACTGGGCCCAGGACAGAGCCCTGTGGCACCCCACTGGTCACTTCTTTCCAGGTTGAAAAGGAGCCATTGTTGAGCACCCTTTGGGTTCGGCCAGTCAACCAATTACAAATCCATGTAACAGTTACTTTGTCCAGCCCACATTTTACCAGCTTGTTTGCAAGAATATCATGGGGAACCTTGTCAAAGGCCTTACTGAAATCAAGATATACTATATCCACAGCATTCCCTTCATCTACCAAGCTGGTATTTTTATCAAAAAAAAGAGATCAGATTTGTCTGGCATGACCTGTTTCTCTGAAACCCATGTTGACTTTTTGTTATTATGAAATTACTTTCCAGATGTTCACAGACTCTCTGTTTAATGATCTGCTCCAGCATCTTTCCTGGTATTGATGTCAGACTAACTGGACGATAATTGTTGGGATCCTCTTTTCCCCCCTTTTTGAAGATGGGGACAACATTTGCCCCCCTCCAGTCCACTGGGACTTCTCCTGTTTTCCAGGAGTTCTCAAAGATTATTGCCAATGGTTCCGATATTACATTTGCCAGTTCTTTTAATACCCTTGGATGTAATTCATCTGGTCCTGGAGACTTATATTCATTTAGATTAACCAGATGTTTCTGTACTATCTCTTTGCTTATTCTGTGCTGAAATTCTCCTATTCTGTCCTCTGCTCCATTATCCTCAGGTTGAGCACCCTTTGCCTTTTCTGAGAAGACTGAAGCAAAGAAGGTGTTGAGTAATTCTGCCTTTTCTTTGTCCCCTGTTAGAATTTCTCCATCTTCTCTGCACAGTGGTCCTATCATTTCCTTCTTCTTTCTTTTGCTATGGACATACCCCCAAAAGCCCTTTTTATTGTCCTTAACGCCTTTAGCAAGCCTGAGCTCATTCTGTGCTTTAGCTTTTCTGACTTTATCCCTACACGTGCTAGCTATTTGTTTGAATTCCTCTTTGGTGATTTCCCCATTTTTCCATTTCTTATACATGTTCCGTTTAAAACATAGTTCACTTGCAAGTTCCTTAGTCATCCATCCTGGTTTCTTGAGACACCTCCCATTTTTCCTCCTCGTTGGCACGGTTTGAAATTGTGCCTTCAGTATCTCCCTTTTGAGAAACTCCCATCCGTCTTGAACTCCCTTCTCTTTTAGTATTCCTGTCCATGGGATCACCCCCAGTATTTCTCTAAGTCTAGTAAAATTAGCTTTCCTAAAGTCTAGGATGCGTGTCTGGCTATGCCTGGCTTCTCCTTTCCGCTGTATAATAAACTCGAGGAGGACATGATCACTCCCGCCTAAGGATCCAACCACTTGCACCCCATTAACTAGGTCTTCCCTGTTAGTTAGGATCAGATCTAAAATAGCTGACTCCCTCGTTGCCTCTTCCACCTTTTGGACAATGAAATTGTCTTTGAGGCAAGTGAGGAATTTGCTAGACCTTGAGGATTTTGCTGAGTTTGACTTCCAGCAAATATCAGGAAAGTTGAAGTCACCCATCACTACTATATTTCTCCATTCTGAGTAATATAGTAGTGATGGGTGACTTCAACTTTCCTGGTAATATAGAGTAATATAGTAGTGATGGGTGACTTCAACATCAAAAAGGGATGTTTTAAGCAGGTAACCAAAAGGGGACTCTCCAGTGCAGGAAACCAATCATACCATATTATGAAATTTGGATGGCTGAGCATGTTAGAAGCCAAAGGCATTTAGCCAAGATGAAATCACTCAGGATCAAAATCAGCATAATCCCTTAACCAAGGAGCCCAAAAATTGTGTGCATGCTACAGAGAAAGGGAGTTTCCTTCTGGGAATAAAACTCTTTTTGTTTGAGGACATTCAAGCCAATTGTCCAATCATTCTTGCATATCACATTCCATTCGGCTCCCCTGGGAAAGTCATCTAACTCTTGGAAAAGCCATTGACCTCCTGAAACACTGCCCCCAGACCCATTTTTTTTGCTATAAATACATGTTCCTGCATAGTAGCAATTTGGTCCAGTTTTGCAATCAGTCAGAAACTCTGTCAAAATCAAGATCAATTAGTACTGCTTCAAGTATACTGGATCAAATTCAGCTCCCAGCTTTCTCCCAGATTGGAGGCTGGCTTCTGTAACTGGTAAGCATTGTTCATGAATTTAATTTGCTATCCAATACCACCTTTTCATAGATCTTAGCTTGTGTATGTGTGCGTGTGCGTGTGTGTGTGTGTGTGTGTGAAAGAGAGAGAGAGAGAGAGAGAGAGAGAAAGAGAGAGAGTGTGTGTAGTGTGTGTGTTAATTCCCTCTTTTACAACTAAACTAAACTAAACTAATTTGGAACCTTCTTTTGCAGTTCTCTGGGTTCAGAAGTCATATACAAAGGCTTAAGATCTCAGCTTTCTGTTACTGAAGCCCTCTCACTGCTTCCTATTGAGCTAATCAATTTTCCCATTGAATTTATGGATACCCCTTGCAATTTTGGTAACAAGATAATTAACTCCTTGTTACCTGAAAAGAAGACTAGTCCCTCCGCTATCCTGTCTAGTTAATGGAATGCCCATTATTGTAGTTTTCTTTTCTATATTTGTTGACAGATTTTAGTTAGAACTATATTAGATTTTACCACTACAGCCTGAAGCAGCTCTATTGGTATGCCACCTGTTTCTGATGATTTATTTCTTGTAAGTACTCTGAGTGGAGCATATACTTCACTTTCTAAAACTAGAGGTTCATCTTCAAGTGGTTCTTCTGTGTATGAACCTGTAATCCTTTCATATCTTTTATATAGCTCTTCTTTGTCTTGCTTCCATTGTCTTTTATTTGCACTGGCACAAAGGACTCCGCACGCCTTTTCCTTGGGTAATAACTGGCCACAACTTTATTTCTGTACAGGGTCTCAAACAGTTTTAAATAAACAATCTTTACAAAATACCAGAATTTATTCTTGACACATGTGTCCGTGTAGATAACTGAAACTGTTATCAAAGTAAACTACATCTATCACAACATATGTCAAGAACATCTGTTTAAATCAAATGCACATCAACAATTATCTCTTCCCCCCCAACCGGAAATGACATCATAAATGATCTTATGATGTAAGGAAGTCATGACATCATCAAGTGGTTTGATGACATCATATAAAATTTGATTAACCTAATGACGTATACCCATCATCAAATTTAATTAACCTGATTTGTAATTTTCAATTAACTGAATTATCCCCTGGGGGGGGTCCCTGCCTGCCACAGGAGGGGCCAGCCTAGCTTGGCATCCCCCCCCCCCCCATAATCACTCGTTTAATGTGGGAAGCAATGGAAGCCAAGTATACGTCAGATCCCTCCGGAGAGAGATGAACTCCATCCCCCCTGTACAGATGTGGCATAGAGACCTGAATTCCATCATGTTCAACAATGAAAACTCCCATTCCCCCCAACTTCTTGGCTACAGTTCTGTTGAGCCAAGGATCCATGCTTCACCCTGATCCAAACCTGCTTGATAGAACAACAAAACAACTGTAAATGCTTAAAACTGATATCTGTGACAAAATCACCAGGGATCCCTCTAACTGTGGACATAAGACTTAAAAGCCCTGGATTGCCAACAGCCAATTCGGCGGATCACAGCACCGCTTATACCATGGGCTGCCGCAGCAGTTGCTACCCCAATCTGAAAAGAATGGGAAGAGAATTGGGCCGCTGGCGAACTGGCATGCCTCAAAGCCTCCCACAGCACAACTTGAAATTGAAAATGCATCAGGGAAAGGCCAGAGACATGCAGAAACAACCAGAAACGTTTGGCTGGACTCTGAAGTAATCAGACAATGCCAAGACAGGGCAAATCTGACCCTCAGGTGCCCTAGACAAAACTAGAGATTGACTCCTGGCTAATTGATCGGTCTTTGACCGCCTGATGCATAGTTGAATCCCCTGTTCCGAAATTTGGACATCTGCAAAGGAAAGTGCCCTGCCTGATTCAACAGAATGGGAGCTAGGGACAATTTCACTGATTCTCATGGCAGCAAAAAAGGCCAATGAAAATGACATCCAAAACAAAGTCACCTCTTCAAGAAAAATGGCTGCCACCACATGGCGGCTGAGGGCTAAATAGCCCTCAAATCTCGCAGGTAATCTCGCGAGACCAAAAGCCTCGCAAGATTACCCAGTGTGCCTTGGATCCCATGGGATCCAACCTGATTGGCTGGGTGGCCCAGGAAGGGTGGGATTTCCTGCCCACCCAGCCAATTAGGCGTCAGCTTTCTTTTGAGAGGCCGGCGCAACAGAGAACCTCTCCCGACGTGTCAGGGAGGTGTCTTTCTCCTTGGTTGTGTGATCTGTTCTCCAGCTGGTCATGGAGCATCCCAACTCTTGGTTTAAATTTCCCTTTGATTTTTCAGATCACGAGGAAGAAATCTCTAGTTCTTACCTTTTTGTTGCCCCCTTATATTTCTCTGCAGTGATTGTTATACTAGTTGTCCTTGTCCTGCACTCAAGTCACTGAACAGTTGCATTTAGAATTCAGACTCTGTTTCTGTCACCTTTGTCAGGATATTGATGGGATATATAGTCAATGCTGAAATGTAAAGATGTGTGTGTCTGTATTTTTCCATGATGAGAATATGCTTCTAGGCCTAGCACAACATCTCAGTCCAGGTGTTTAAAGAGACAAAACAAATGGAGACAACAAGTTGGAATACATGGGAAAGAGTTCTTGTTTATACAGTGAATACAATAATAAAAGATGTTTTGGGAAAGTAGATCACATGGTAAAAGATGAACAACAAAGGGTTTGGTTAACATACGTCATGTACAGATCAACCAATTAACCTAAGGGTAACACCCAAGAGGTGGAGAAAAGTTGGGCTGGGAAATTATGTTTTAGGCATAGGAGTCGGTCTGTTCTTGAACTTTCTACAGTATGGATTAAGTTTTCTTTATTTTGCTGAAGCTGTAGCTTGACTAATTTTTCACAATGTAGCATTAAGGATTTGTAGTTTTGTTCCTGTTAGCCATGTCTGGCTAAAGTGATGTTTTATTGGACTTTGTAGTTTTTACTTTGCATATAGTTTTCTATAATAAAGCCTACTAGCAGCTTGGATATCTGCCTGCGTGCTGATGTGTTCTCTGCTACAAGCTGTCCTGCTGCATGGACTACTCTGCTGAGTGGATTTATCTTCACACAAACCTGTTACTCCAACATTCAATAATAACAACAACAACCTTTTACTTTGCTTCTTGCCTATCCTTAACTGGTTGAAGAGTTTTGCCTGTCATCCATTGAGGCTTCTCTTTCTTTTTGCCAAATATAGTGTCTGTTTGCATTCCTCCCTGACAATGTCCCTGGCTTCAGTCCAGAGTTCTTCTAGCTGCTGATCACATCAGATTACTGCAATTTATATTTTACACTGAAGTTAAGGTTCAAGAGGAAGCATGGAGATGGCTTTGAACTTCTCCCTGTTTATTATCATATCCTGCAACATTGCACAGATGAAAACTGGGATATATATGGCCCAGCAACATCAGAGTGCAAAAGTTACTAATGAGGAAGCACAAAAACTAGAAGGGACTGTAGCAGTTTGCTTTTGCTGAAGTGTACCAGGAAAGGCAAGATTCCACCACATTCTCTCCTTCCCCCTCCCTGACTGGCTGATAAAATATATTCCTGAACATTGGAGATTATCGCACGTGATTTACTCATCTTATCTCTGAAGGGATAGATGCACATTTAACTGTCACTGATGGATCTTCCTGCATTCTCCTATGGCTGGGTGTATGCAGCCCGTATGCAGCCTAAATGTAACCTGCGCTTGTCCTGTGGCTTTTCAAGAATGGGATTTTTCCGTCCTTGAAAAGTTGTGAGATAAGCCCAGGTCACATATGGGCTGCATATGCCCGGCCATGGGAGAATGTGGTAAGATCCATCATTGACAGTTAAATGTGCATCTATCCCATCAGGGATAAGACGGGATAAGTCATGTGCGATCATCTCCATTGTACTCATTTTGCAGCAACTGAAAGAAATTTACAGATGTGTGAATGCCAGGCAAGAACTGCACAGAAAATTCTATATTTTTCTAAAAGCCATTGAGGATAAATTCTCAAAATCCTAGCATTAATACTGATGTGAGAGCCTCACAAATGCACTGATGCTGCCCTTAGGGGTAGGTCTAAATTGAATGTATGTTGATTTTTGCATATGATTAAGGCAAAAATAGTTCTGTCTTAGCTGTGCTAACTTTTCCAATTTAGCAAAGACAATATCAATTTAGCTGCTTTGAAAATGTCTCAGTTTCTCTCACTTGCATCAGCACAAAGGACTCGCATGCATTGATATGGATAAAACACTGTAGGCCACAACTTTATTCGTACAGGGTCATAACAAATTAACCATTTTCATTCAAAGAATATTAGTAAACATTTATATCAAATATTATTTGGCGGATGCGTACCAGCGATTAAGCTACTCGCTATTATTTTAAACCATCTTATTCTAGCATGCGCCAAGTTAAAACTTTCTTACATACCCTTAACAATTCTAACCCCCTCCCCCCAACTGGATATAATGTCATAATATAACTCCTTATCAAATGACGTCATTAACTTTAACTATTACGTCATTCAATTTAATTAAAACTAATGACATCATGTATTATTCCACTTTACTCAAATCGTATGCATATTACATTCCAGATTAACCTATTTCCATCCCTGAGAGGGAGGGGTCCCTTCCCGCCACAAGAGGGGGTCAGCTTAGCTAGACATCCCCTCCCCCCCGATAGTCCTTTTACACTTATTTCTAATGAATCCAAATAGATGTCAATACCTTTTGGGGAGAGGTGCACCCCATCGCCCCTGTACAAATAAGGCCTATCTGCTTGAATACCATCATGTTTCAAAATTAACACTCCTAATTCCCCCAAAGATTTTGCCAACGATCTGTTCAAAAAGCGTCTAGTCTTGTTAATGGCAGTTTGATTTCGAACACCTTGCCAAATTCTTCTAGGCAGAAACTTTGTCCAAATCAGCACTGAGTCCGGCAAGAGTCTCTTGATCTCGCGGAAATCATTCAAAATCATATTCGCCAAGTTCAAAGAGGTAACTTTTCCTAAATCATTCTCTCCCAGATGGACGATCAGTCCCTTGGGTTGCTTGAATGTTTCAAGGAGCTCCAGAATTCTAGGGAGTAATGCTCCCCACAGCATTCCTCTGCGACCGAACCATCTAACAGGTCCTGCACCTTGCCATCCCAAATCAGTATCGCTGCGCTGTTGAACCAAGTGCCGTTCTGCCCAGAATACAAGGCTGTGACCAACAATCCAGACACCTTCAGATGACCGTTGTGCTGAAGTAAATTGAATAGAGCAACAAATTAACGGATATGGTAAATCATTTCCTCACATAAGACTTGAACGCTCGTGAGCGCCAACGTCCAATCCTACGAATAGCTACTTCACTTAAACCCTGAGTGGCCGCAGCTGTGGCCGCTCCAATTCTAAAAGAATGAGATGCGAAGTGTGCATATGGCAGACCTGCCTTCCTTAACACTTCTTTTAAAACTGACCTAAACTGATACTGGGTCAACGGAAGACCAGTATTATGCAAAAACAAATAACCCAAACCCTTTGGTCTAATCTTTAGATATTCACTTAAAGCAGACACCGGACAAATTTGTCCACCAGGTGCCCTATTCAAAACTATAGACTAGCCTTTTCCCATCTGGTCATTTTTAGACCATCGAATTCTCACATAAAGGCCCTGTTCTGAAATGTGAATATCTAAAATGGAAAGAGCCCTGCCAGATTCATCATAGCGCGAACTTGGCACAATTTCACTAATTCTCAATGCCGCAAAAAACGACAGAGAGAATACCGCCCTGAATAATATTACTTCCTCGTGTGAGAAACATATAGTAGGAAGGCTTTCCCAAATCTTTAACAAATTAGACCCGGTGATTGGCAATCTGCTGTCCTTCACTGGTCCAGATTCTCTCGCCCAACCATCTAACGCCCTTCTAATTCTAAAATCAACTGTGGGGTCTGTAAACCCCCGAGCTCTAGAATAAAATGATAGTGCCGCAATCCTGCCTCTTATGGTTACTGGCGCCAAACCCAATTGGCGAAGGTGAACAACAAACTGAAGAACTAAGTCTACCTTTAACGGCCAAAGTTCCACCTCCCCAGCATTTAACAAAAAGGATCTGAATGCTCGCAATGCGAGCTGATACGACTTGCGTGTAGATGGAGCGATGGACTGAGTAATCGCCCGATCGATTTCTATTCGCCAAGGCTCCAAAGTCGTGTTGGTACCTCCAGCGGCTGTGATGATGCCTCCGGTGCTAATTGCTGGAACCTGGAAAACTGGAAATGCGAAAGGGCGTCCGCCAAGGGATTTAATAAACCAGGAACATGTTGAGCACGGAACAAAATATTAAATTCCAAACATTGTGCCACCATTTCCCTGACTAAAGTCATCACCCTAGGGGATTTGGATGTCTGTGCATTGACTATATGGACTACGGCTTGGTTATCACACCAAAAACATACTGTTTTGTTTTGAAACTGTTCTTTCCATAAATGCACTGCCACTACAATTGGGAACAATTCCAGAAATGTGAGGTCTTTATCCCAACCTTTATCCCTCCAAAACTGAGGCCATGGTTCGGCTGCCCATTGTCCATTAAAAAAGACACCAAAACCATTTGTCCCAGAAGCATCCGATTGTACTTGGAAATCGGCACTTAAAAGCATATCTGACCTCCAAAATGACACCCCGTTATAATTTTCTAAAAACATTTCCCATACTTCCAAATCCTCTTTTATACCCGATGTAATCCTAATGTGATGATGTGGAGCTTTAATACCCTTGGTGGCTTTGTATAAACGCGAACAAAAAGCCCGCCCAGGAACAATAACTTTGCATGCAAAATTCAATAAACCCGTCAGGGATTGAAATTCTCTAAGCGTGGCTTTAGATTTGCTTTTCATCAATTTAACTTGGAACCTCATGGCTATGAGTTTTTCCAACGGAAGGCGCGATACTCCTTCCACTGTATCCAATTTGATTCCTAGGAAGACTATTTTAGTATCAGGACCATCCGTTTTTTCTTTTGCTAACGGAACTCCCATTTCATCCATCAATTTTTGAAATGCCAATAAAGTATTAAAGCAAATTGGTGTCCCCTTAGCCCCTGCAATCAAAAAATCATCTAGGTAATGTGTAATAGCTGTGTTATTGGTCCTCTTAGCAGCACACCAGTGTAAAAATGTACTAAATGCCTCAAAAGCTGCACAAGAAATAGAACAACCCATTGGCATTGCCTTGTCAAAATAGAACTTACCCTCAAATTGAAAACCTAACAAATCGAAATCATCAGGATGTACAGGTAATAACCTAAAAGCAGATTTAATGTCACATTTTGCTAAGAGTGCGCCTGGACCCAGATTCTTCACCATTTTCACAGCTGAATCGAAAGATGCATACTTAACAGATGTCAGTTGTGGATCAATTGCATCATTGACTGATTCACCTTTTGGGTATGATAAGTTGTGAATCAATCTAAATTCACCCGGTGCCTTCTTAGGGATGACACCAAGGGGCGATAGCCTCAAATTAGGCAATGGCAACTGATCATGAGGGCCTGAGATTCTTCCTGCAGCAATTTCTTTGGCCAGCTTGTCTCTTACAATCCCTGGGAGTTCTCTAACTGAGCGTGCATTAGGAGCCGAACTGTACACGCGAACACCTGAGTAAGGGATATGAAAACCTTGAGCAAAACCTTCCCATAAGTATTGAGCAGAATCCACCTTTGGGTAGATTCGCAACCAACTCTCCAACACATTTAGTTTAATTGGTGTTGGCGCTTTTTCCCGCTGCTGCGGGTTGTGAATATGAGGCCCCGCTCCCAGGTTTCTTACCTCTATTACATGTTGCGGCAGGGTGAGTCCCCCTGCAGGCGCTGCATTTATGGTCATACCTGCAAGGTTGCCTCCGACACCTACCTGCGTTGAAGTCCCAGCAGAGACCAACCTGCCTTTTTTCCCCCGTGCTAGGCCTCGTATACTGCCCTCTCGGCTGCGTGATCATGGGCACAGACCCATTGTCACAACGGCTCGTAGGGGAGGCACCTAACATAACATCTGCCCAAAGTTCTGACTGCACGTGACGCCAAGAAAGGGAACGGTCTAGCGTCGCTCTCATTCTAAATTGTTCGTCATATTGCAGCCATGCAGACCCCCTGGCATTACAATGACAATTTGTATAGGCTTTAATTATGATCTCTTGGTATTTAGATAATTCCGCCGCCCTATTGGGGTCTTTTTCTTCAATAATGCCCCTGTAAATGGTGAAACCCATAACCCAATTTATGAAATTTCTTTCCAATTTGGGGCGTTTATGTACTTGGAATTCTTTGGGCAAGGCGAAAACCACCCCATCTTTCACCATGATCCTTGGTTCAGGATCACGGAAAGTGAGTGAGAATAAATCTATAAACTCACCTTTCCAAATCCTTTCTTTAGTAGACATTGGCAAATGAGAACCCAAAGGTGTCGACATACCTGTGTATGGATTGCACTCATTGGTCCTGTCCGTCCCAGAAATATTCAACGCACTCACTGCTACCGTTTCTTTATTGAAACTTGAATTGTTATGTGGAGTGCTGCCATTACGTATCTGTGCCGCTGTGCCTTGTGTGCCAGTGGCCTCTAGACTAGGTGCTGATGAAGATGCCTCTACAGCATTATCCAAACCAGAAAACATTCCTACTTGACTGTTAGACGACCACACCGCAGCCGGCCAAGTTGTCTGGAGATTATTAGCAGTTGACGCACCTGAGCTTGTTCCTTGGCCTGAAGCATCATCCGATGCTTGTTGAGCTCCCACCGAGAGCGTGGCAGTAGCTGCTCTGGTGTTGTGGCGTCTCCCTCCCAAGTTTTGTCCGAAACTGTCGGTAGACATTGAGGCTTCTGAAACAGGCACGTTGCTCTGACCTGAAACGATAGCCCTCTGAACCATATTAAACAAATCAGACAGTGTAGGTGGATTGCCTTCTGCTGCTGAGGTTGATGGGAGCTCCACCCCCGGAACTTTCTTTAATAATTCCATTATGTCAGAAATGGATGGCTGCCCCATCCCCACAGTAGATGTCTCTCTGGACTCCTGTAACAAGGAGACTTGACTATTAGCCATAGTTGCAGGTTGCTGTAATGAAGTAGGAGGCGGAGCTATAGCTGTATGTGCTATAACCTGTGAAGTATGCGCACTCCTTACTAAATGTTGCTGCGCCAGTTGCTCGCATACAGTGGCACACGCTTGCATAGTGCGGCCAATTTGTGCCAGGTGAGTGTGAATGTCTAAATCCTTATCTTTTTCAGGATTACTATGTTTAGCCAGTGCTTGGTCTGGTTTATGACCAGGTGCAGCTGCGCGTTTCTTGCCTTGGGCCTTACTGCGCGGCATGTTGATACTAATGGACAGTGTTGCACACAATAACTTAACCAGTCCTTAGATGTCAGCACCCTCCTGATGGAGTGTGGATATTACAATAAACACTCAGAGTTTAGCTACACTAGGAGTGCTATATATACATATATTTATATATATGTGTGTGTGTGTGTGTGTGTGTGTGTAACTATATGTGTATATGGGAGATATATATAATCAGTATTATTATTATTATTATTATTATTATTATTATTATCCTTAAATCAAATGAACAGACAAGCACAGCAATTTGTATCCACAATATCAATCACCCAATGTTGTAGAATTGTATTCTCCAATAATCAAATGTATAGCCCATAGCCCCAAATAGGCCGGCTAAATTTAGGCCTCGATTAGGCCAACCACTTTCCCAAGGCCCCAAATAGGCCTGATCCAAATTTAGGCCCCCCAATAGGCCATCAATGTAGGCCCCAAATAGGCCTCAAACTTAGGCCTCAACTGGGCCCCAAACGTAAGCCCCAAATAGGCTTGATGTAACAAATAAGCCCCGAATAGGCCGTGAGAACTGGGCCCCAAATAGGCCTCAATTTGCAATTTTTTTTTTAAACTTGCGGTTAGTTGGTCATCCTTCTTCCGACTCTCTGTTCTCAGCCGCTCCTTATCACTCCTTGGCCGACCGCTGGAGCACCGTTGCCGGTCTGCCCCGGGTCAAGGCCAGAGGGAGAAATGGTCCCTCGCTCGCCCCCCACGAGGGCGGACACCGGGGCTGCTGGATGAGGGCCCAAATAATGCCCTGGCCAGGGACTCGCGCAAAGCGAGCCTGGTGTGGGAGGAACCGGAGGACAACACAGGCCGCGAGTGCTGGGATCGTGGCTGCAACAACCTCCGCGGTTGTGCTGTTTATTTTCAAGCTGCGGTTGCCACGGCGACGGCCCTTCTTAGGGCAAAACAAGGAGTCCCGCCTATGGCGAGACAACCCTAACTCCGTTGCTCTCCTCGGCCTACCACCCGGTACGGGCTCGATCTTCAGGCGGAGAGAGCGGAGAAGCGAGCCGCCTTGCTCGCTTGCCCCTTCAAAATGGCTGCTGCCCACGAGGCAGCCCAGGCTTAAATAGCCTGGCCAAATCTCATTTTAAGATCTCGCGAGACCAGAAATCTCGCGAGATTTCCAATTCCCGCTTAACCTGATTGGCTGAGCAGCCCGGAAGAGGCGGGTCTTGTGGGCTACTCAGCCAATCATATGCGTCGAGGCCCTTCTAGGCCGACGCAAATGAGAGCCCCTCCCAACGCTTCGGGGAGGCTTCCTTCTTCCCAATTTCTCACTTTGTCCTCATACAGTTACTGCAAATGGAGTTCAAAGTGCAAGTATAATTCACACTCTAATGAATTTAACAGGGAGAAGAGGAGGGGGAAGAATTGTGCCCTTCCCAGTACACTCAGGCAAAATCAAACTGATGCAGCCTTTCCTAGCTTGTGCGTTTTTCTGCATTAATAAATTGGATGTCTTGATTACAGTCTAGTGTTGCTTAGACAAACATTCCCTGATTCTCATCTGAGAAATGTTGAATGGTATGTCTATGTGTGAATTCCACTGATAAAATCTATACAAGATTCTTTTTTTAAAAAAAGAAGGATAAAATTACTTGTTTTACGTGGTCTGCAAGCTGCGTTTAACATTTCCTTCCTTCTTTGTACTGTTTCTAGTCATTTGTAATTGCTAGAAAAATATTTTTAAGTGTGTGTGCATGTGCATGCATGTGTGTGCAAGGGGGGGTGAAATTAAAAGCAGCCTATGTTGGTTGCCTGTGATATGGTTCAGTGTTGCATTTCCTAAGTTTCCATGCAGATGGGAATCAAGAAACTCCTTTTGGACCATAAAAGAGGTAAAGGTTGTCATAATATTGTAAACCAGATGTCATGGCAAGACAACTGTTTTCTGGGGAAAACATTCTGCTGCTTTTTCAATGTCATATTTCCACTGGGGTAATACAAATCACTATAGGCCTGGTTCCACCATTGTTCTCAGTGAGGTGATTACCTCACATGGCAAATACTAGATATGGAAAGAACAGCAGAAGAAGTCCCCTAGATATTCCCTTCTTTTGAAAGGATAGAGCTGGGTAATCCAAGCAGTCTGCTCCACAACCCTAAATTAGTTTTATTCATCCAGGTTTTATGCAGGATAGTGCCCACCAACAGGCTTCAACTGGGCTGCTCTAGGAGTGGGGTGGAGGCATCTTTTTAATCTCCCTCTCAGACAGTAAAATATCTTGGGCACACAATTCTCTGCAGCTAAAATGATATGCTGGACAGGATTTGAAATGCAGATATTATTTACTCCCATAATATGGGAATGCAGAGAACAACCGCATGCTTAAGTCTTTCCTCTCACTTTTCTTCTTTGAAATCACTGTAGCAATAATAAAAGTAAAACATTATAGATCTATAATGACTGAAGAAATGTTGAGTTTGAAAATTCCAAATCTGACCAGATATGCTAGTGAGTGAAAATACTGTATTTAGGGATGAAATACAGTGATTCATAAATATATACCATATCATTGCCCATATATACCTACTCACCTAGTTATTTGCTGGTTGATATGTATTAGGACATTATCACACGTGGGCCAGTTTCATTGTTAAAGAGATAATAAAGTGGAAATGAAGCATCCCAAAAAGAAAGTGAAAATAGAACTTAATTATGCAAAAGCTTTTCACATGTAATTACAGTAATAATGGAATTAAGTTAAAAGCGAAAAATATATGTTTTTAACTTTCATACACAAGTGAAAAGAACCCGTACATGTACTGGAAATGGGTGTGTTTTGTGACAAGACTCCTCCTTTTCCAGGGCGAGTCCTGCATTTCCCAGGAGGAAATGTCAGACTGTCCTACATTTGGGGTCATGTCCTCCTGCACAGGTCCTAACCCCCTTCCGTTGGGGTTAGGACCTCTCAAGAGAGCAGAGGAGGAGGAGGAGGCTGGAAAGGCAAGGCAAGGCAAGGCAAGGGAGGGATTGAGAGGGGAAAACTGGAGGTAGCTCCCATGCCCCCCCCCCATAATAAGCCTTTCCCCTTTGTAGGACCTGTAGGGCAGAACTTCATGGTGAGATGGAGCTCCAAGTTGCTCCAAAGCACACCCCACACTTGCACCCACATCCACCCACAGCTGCTGCGAGGGAAGCTTTTTTTCCCCTCCTTTTCCCTCTATCCCAAATGCCAAACTTCTCCTCCATCCTAAACTTTTTTCTCCTGGGCTGCCTTCCCTTCCCTTCCCTTCCCTTCCCTTCCCTGGCACTGAGAAGGAGCCCAGGACTCTCCCTCCCTGGAGGCCCCTCCTCCTCCTCCTCTTGGACCTCCTCCAGGTTTTAAAAGAGAATTGTCCGTGCATGTTTGCTTTTCACATTACAGTAAATGTGAAATTACTGTAATTTCGCAAATGCATTTCCTCTAAACTCCTGAAATTAAAAAGATCTCAGCTAATACCAGTTTCTGTCCAGTTTCTGACCAGTTTCTGTGCGACGTCGTGTGAAATCATGAGGCACAAATTCAGTTTTTGTTTGGGATTTGTGTGGATTAACCAACAGATTTCCCCCGTGTGATAACGTCCTTAGCCAACATGAGGTAGAACAATTTGTTTGGCAAGGGAGACCCCATCCTCAAATTTCAGTACCAACTGTATGTGCTCAGGCATCTCACACATACCCTCTAGAACTAAATGCCCTAAGACCTCCAGCTGGGGTGGAGGCTAAGCAGGGCCAGCTCTGGTTAGTATTTGGATGGAGAGCACCAACAAATGCCGGGTTCGGTAAGCAGGTTCAGAGGAAGGAACTAGCAAAACCACCTCTGAGTATTCTTTTTCTATGAAACTCAATGAAATTCATGGGGTTGCTATAAATTAACAGGCAATCTGAAAGTATATGCACATACACAATAATCTGTAATGAGATTTTTCTGGGAAAATATGTAAAATATGGATTCTTTAAAATCTCTTCTATGTGGACAAGAAAGTATTTAGTTGCATGTGATGCTATCTGGATCCATCCTATTATTTTTATACACCACAAGAAGCTTTTCATTAGAGTGTCACAACCAGTTCTAGCACAGTCACCACAGAAGGCACAGTTTAAAGGATTCTGAAATTGGCCTAGATCCAATGTCATGCTAGTGCCTGACTACCTGTGCAGCAGAATTTTCTTTTTCTTCTCCAACCTGCTACTTTGCATCACCTGAATGTTATCTCTGTTCTCCTATCAAGAGATGCAAAATAGGTCGCAATTATTATCTCACTAATAGTAAGTGAGTGAATTCACTATTTGTGGGTCATTCCTGAGACAGATATTGAGCTCAATTGAAGTTATTTAAACTGTCAACTCCTTTCTCCTTTTTCATGTCTGGGTTTTTCAGCTCTGCAGAAATGGTTTCAAGTACATGGGGGCTTGCAGTGTGGAGTGAAAAAGCACCTGTCTTGATTTCATTATTGGAAGATGTTCCATCATCTGATGTTCCTTGTATGGTCCTGGCCATTAGTCCCTACATCACTCAACAGTGTATCTAAAAACACATGGAGACATGATGGTCAAATTATTTTTGTAATACAGTATCCACAGATGATCCATTCCAGAACCCCCATCCCACCCACAGATACAAAACACACACACAAAACAGGACCTCAAGTCCCTAATAGCAGCATGGTGTGCATGGACTGTCATTGGGAACAAAGGGGTTTGCTGTCCACAGATGCTTAAATCAGCAGATGGCAAGCCTGAAGACAATGAGGCCCCACTGTATTGTATTATTGTTCTTAGTTACATTGCTCATACTTTCCATTAACAGTGGCTTCAGCTTTAAACACACACACACAATTAAGAAAATATACCTTTATAGGAATATACCTTTATAGGAAAACATAATATGCCATACCACATCAGCAAATTTAATAAAACATTCCCAGAAGGATCAAGGGATACAAAGTTGAACT
Organism: Phrynosoma blainvillii; assembly: GCA_026167975.1. Lineage (NCBI taxonomy): Eukaryota > Metazoa > Chordata > Lepidosauria > Squamata > Phrynosomatidae > Phrynosoma > Phrynosoma blainvillii. The sequence goes on along the minus strand of JANUYF010000002.1, from coordinate 65,200,521 downwards.
TCAGCCAGACCACAGATTTTAAAGATTTTATTGGGAAGGAATTGCATGGATGCAAACTGGACACAGTTAAATATTCTTTCCATTTTAATTAACCCCACTCAATCCTCACTTCAGACTATAGGCACATGGAGGGTTAAATTATTTGACAACTAAGGTCCAGGTTTTTCAGAAGCCTGGCTACAAGCTCTCACTTAACTACATTGCCTTGGTGCAAGGATGGGGAGAAGTAGAGAAAGTATTTGGCATTCAGCCACTGTAATCTCCATTTATTAGTTTGGCTTTATGTGCTTTGTGCTTCCTAGTGCCTTACTAGTTTCTTCCTGGCAAGCTGCTTCCCTTAAATTATTAGGTGTTCATATAGTGAGGATCTAATATTGTGCCTTTAAATGTGCTACAAAGGACAATAATTGAAATGACTACTTAATTTTAAAATATATTCAGAGGCTTCTTGGCAAGTATAATTAAACTGGCTAGTGCAGGAAATACACCTTTTGTATGTCCAAGCTTCTTTCCATATAGCAAGCAACCTTCACTACGAAAGCCAGAGGGAGGGGAGAAGAGGGAATTTTAGTCAAAATTACTGTCCCTTTGTGGACAGACTTAGGTTTTTGGCCAGTTTCTGTGTTGGTTTGCAATGTTTCTGTTTTCTTTAATAATTCAGAAAAGACCTCCTTGCAATGTGTGTGTGTATGTATGTGTATTTTAAAAAATCAAACAGTTTTGGAGTTTTATGCTTCCTGACATGCTGATCCAAATTCAAATCCTCACTTGGACTTTAAGTGGGGATTGGCAACTGTGCATGAGCCTCCTCCCCCCTCCAGCATGCTACAAAATATTTTCTTTTTTAAAAAAAAAAAATCTTAAACTAGCATTAAACTGATAAAAGCAACAAAAGGTTAAGCAAAACATCACACAAGAACATTATTTTCATAAATTCACATGTGAATCAGGAAAGAGAGGATCAATAATATTACAATTAACATAGGAACCGAAAGAAAACCAGAAACTGACAAATTTATTTTCCTGAATCAAGAGATATCCTTGTGTTATTGATTGTGCTGTTTCTCCATTGTAACTGAGGGCTACATTTGCTATCTACATTGACTTTTAGTTTCCTATGTTTGGCAGTAAGATGTGTGATTGTCCAAAACTGGAAAGAAGGTGTGTGTGTATGTGTGTGTGAGAGAGAGAGAGAGAGAGAGAGAGAAAGAGAAAGAGAGAGAGAGATTCCCCTCCAAAATGGCAACTGGTAGTGACATTGCAGTCAGAAGAGAGTGAAAAAAAGTCTTCCCTTTGGCAACCCAAACTGCAACTGTGCATCCAACAAATGATGCACTAGGCCAAAAAAATCTCTCCTAACTATAGACCTAAGATTATAAGAGGGTGCAAGCACATAAAAAGAACTATGTTCAATCAGGCTAAAGGCCCATCTATTCCACTGCATATCTCACATTCATACACAATATCACTTTCCTGCTCAGGCCCATGGAGTTATCAGTTATCAAATCCCTAAGGGGATAACATACCTTCTCCAATTTCAATTGAATATGGAATGTGGTTGATTGTGTATATCTCAGAGAGAGAGAAAATACTAGAGGAAGAGAGGGAGAAAAAATCACTATTCTAGAGGATGGCATGGTTGGCTGTCTAGAACCCTGAATAGGAACCTTGCAAATGTGTTTTGCATCATGTCCCATATATTACATTCTTAAAACATGATGCCAGCAAGGTATTGAAACATAAGAATGGATTAGAAAGAAGGTATTAGAACAGAGGTGAGATAATGCATTGTGTCTAGGACCCTCCAGGTGCTTCAGAGACTGCCAAGTGTGACCAAAAAATAAATAAATAATAATAGTGGAAGTGGACACAAATTGACTTCAGGCTTTGTCAAACATTTTGTTTTAAATAGAGCAGTGCAAAGGACTTCCCAAATTATTTAGAGCATCTGTTTATACTTTTGGAGCCAGAAAATGCCAGTTAGGGAATCTGAGGCCCTTTCATGCCACAGAATTATAGTGCCATTTTCCATATCACCATTTAGTCAATTTCCTATGGAATGCTTGGGTTTGTAGCTACATGAGGAACTGAACTATCAGGAAGATTATTCTAAGTAACTTCTCCTTCAACTGCAAATCCCAGAATTCCTTAGGACATTGCCATGGCAATTAAAGTGGAACATGGCACTATAACTGTATAGTTTGAAACAGTGGTGTCCTGGGGTGTGTGTGAGGTGTGTGGGCCACACTGGTTGACATCCCAGAAGGGGGATGACACCCCAGAAGGGGTGGAGGGGGTGACACCTGGTCAGGCCTCTGCCCTCTACAATCATTCCTTGGGCCAGCGCTGGTGCCACTCTAGGTCTCAGGGGGTCTCCGGGCCTCAGGAGGGTCTCCAGGCATCAGGGAGGTCTCTGACCCAGGTGGCTAGCGGCTGTCCATTTCCACAGCCCATGTGGTGCTTTCCCCACCCATGCGGCCATTTCTCTGGCCCATGCAGGTGCTTTCCCAACCCCAGAAGTCCCACTGGAAGTCCCACTTCCCAGTAGTCCTGCCCCCTGCACTAGGTGACACTGTGAGGGATCCCAACTGGTTTGAAAGGGCCCCTAGAGAGCCTTAGGGCTTCCAAAAAGAGTCTTGATGAACCATCTGTGGCTCCAGTGATACACTTTGGCCGCTCATGTTGTCGACCATGATAATGGATATTGAGATGGGTGTCAGCTATACAGGGAAGGAAGGGAAACAGCAAAATATGTATTTATCACAGGAAAATGATGTACTTTCAAATAGAACTTGAAAGAGATAGAATAGTTACTATGAATGTCAACTTTTACCATTACAAACTGAGCAGAGTTTCTTATGAAGAGATTTTCATGGTATGCAGTGGAGAATGGGTTAGGTAGAAAAGTTAACAAAATATTTACACATGTTAGAAGAGAAGTTTTTACTAGTGCACTTTTTGTGACTGGAAGCATGAGCCTACAATGTATAGTTGTGTAATTCTGAAATATTAAAACAGAACAATTTAATTGCAATAAACTGTATTAAGAGAAAAGTCCAAGTGGTTAAAAGAAGACTAGTCTAAATAAAGTCTAAGTAATGAAGTCACCTTATGGCAACCCCATGAATTTAATACCATTTTCTTAAGTTCACATATATACATACACACAAAGAAATATAACACTAACAGACTGATCAAAATGCAAAAGTGCGAAATTCCAGCCCACAGTACCAAGTGGGTATCTTCAAAACTGCATTATGATGTTCTAAAAGCCAATACATTCCTTTAAAAGGCTGAGAAATCACCTCCTTTACCAGGGAAATTATTAAAATGTGAAAATAAACTTGCATACATGAGATTCAGATAAATTAAATTGGTACATTGCAGGATGATAGTTAAAGCCATTGCCATGAATTTACCATTTACTTTACCATGAACTACCACAAATTTATTTATTTATTCATTCTGGGCCTTAATTGTGATGTTGGGATAAATTTAGAAAGTGGATTAGTTGATGGATTGATTGAGTTCACATATTGGTAAAACAAAAGTTAACCAATCATGCTGGCCATTGATAACAGGGTCAATCAGCTTGCACTCTCTGCTGGCTTTTCTGTTTTTCCAGTCTTATGGCTTTAGACCAAAGATGGACAACTGTCAGGGGTTTGGGGATGCACTGCCCACAACAGAAATAGCAGCTTCATTTATATACCACTTCATACTGCTCTATGCAGTCTCTAAGCAGTTTACATCTGTAAGCTAATTGCCCCCAACAAGCTGGGTACTCATTTTAGTGATCTTGGAAGGATGCAAGCCTGAGTCAAGCCTGAACCCTGGCTGGTATTGATATTGCAACCTTGTGGCTTGTGAGTGAGTGGCTGCAGTACAGGCATTTAACCACTGCACCACCAGGGCTCCCCCAAGAGAGCTTGGAGGGCCACATCCCTGCTCCACTCCCCCAAATATCACTTTTTTCACACACACACACACACACAAACACAGAGTTGGGGATGCCTGGTAGACTACATTTTTCCTACTCTTGATTAATGGAGGAGTCTCTATCACTTAATAAGATAGGGCTAACAGAAATGTGCAGGGGTGGGTGACTCAGGTGGTTCTCAGACCAATTTTCTGCCATTGGGACGCTCTGAGAGGATGACGTGGACTGACAAAAAAACCAACAACCAAATCACTGAAAGTAGATAAAAGTCACTTCTGGTTTTGAAAAATGAGTATTTTTGACCTTAAAACAGTACAGAACAGGCTTGCAGCATATTTAGAAATACTTTGCACTTCTAGAAGTTTTCAGGACAAACAATTCACTTGTTTTGACTTGAAAAGGGGCACTCTGTAAAGTCTGGATGGTTTGAGGGCAAAAAGAAGGCTGAGAGCCACATACAGTTATGGGCATTACCAATATAGTGGATAAGAAATTCACTCTCTGAACAGTTATAAATCCAGTGCACAATGGAAGAGGAATATGAAGCTCAACAACAGTTTTTTTTATATTTAAAGTATGTATAATATAGTGAATTTAACATTTATGGCAGTGGCATATTCCATTTCCCATGAAGCCTATCATTGAGTTAGACACTGTACCTTAGTCCAACATACTTCCCAGACTTGTTGAGAGAATAAAATATAAGATGTTCCATATACATTGAGTACACTTGGTGGAAGGGGTAACTATAAATGCAGTAAATCAAATAATATAAATAAATAAATAATAGTTAAAACAGCAAAAATGTATGACACTTAAAGGCTTAAAATATATTTCATATAGGTTGTAATGGATTGCAATTAATTTAATCAGACACATGCAATAGGCAGAATATAGAAGTTGAACTGGTCTCACAGGCCAGTCTATATGTAAAAGAATACATTACACAAATCTTCCAATCAGAATGGTAATACTGGGGGGTGAGGGATGAAAGGAACACATCACTTTCTGCAAAGCACTCTTCCTGTGACTTTAAGGTAGCTAAAGTTCTTGAAGGAATAAACCTTCAGTGACAGACTCCAACATGAAAAAGCAGAACAAGAATTAATCAGAAAATCCATGCTATATCCTGTGGCATGAATAGATAATGATTTTTTTTTATCACACTATTCGTACACTTTTTAAAAAGCTATTGTGTGTAGTGGAATCTATGCTACCACCCAACTACTGTTAATGATTACAGTTAAGATCACTGTTAGTACTTTTCACATTTCTTTAATTCTACATCTGCTTGTCCACCAAATAATATTGAGGTCGAAGAATTTCATAATCAATATATTTTAGCCAACTGTGTTAGAAATGTAGAAATAGATGTCCATTTGGCCACATCCAGAGAGGATTCTGGGAGAGTTTAAAAGCTGAGGTCTCTCTGAGTGGGACAGGAATGCCAGAGGGTTGTTTAGGTACAGCTTGACCTTCTGAGGAACCAAATGCATTAAAGACCTTCACTAGGAGCCAGTGGGCCAGGGAGCCATAATAAATCATTGACAGTTACTCTGTCTGTGCAAAGGGGCCTCCTGTCTAGTACACACCAGTTCTTTTACTAATAAGGATGATACAAGATGACACTGGAATGTGTCCAGATGTGTTTAAGTAGATTTTAATGTATTCTGAACTCTGTATTCTCATTGCTTGAAGATCTATATGTTTAGAGTTTGAAATGTCCAATAAGGTGTGAGATTTGGATTTCTTTGTTTGATGGTGTATAAAATGAGGCCATTTTGATCTGTTTCTTTGCCCAAAATTCTGGAATGCAAATTCCTTTGGGACTGCTGGCATAATAAACCTATGTTTGCCATTCATTGAGGTTTCCTTTCTTAGTTCTGCTCTGCAAGAAACCTGAGAAGATGTGAGTGAATAACTCATAGCCTGTTATTTCTGCAACATAAAGTATAATAATCTCCCAGCTGAGGTGATGTTCTGAGTATCTGATGAAATATCTGTTGTCCACAAAAGCTGATGCCAAATAAAATCTTTTTGGTCAATTCAGTGCAGCAAGACTTTGCTGATTTGGCTTCAAATAGCATGTCTATCCCTGTGGAAATCATTATTAAATGAATAGCAGCACCTCATCTGGCTTTGTAGACCTTAGTACCATTAATTGTGTACCATTATTTTCCATGAGTGTGCTCCAAAAATGTAGAAAACCCTACAAGTCTGTCCCCAAAGTGAGTGTAAATGTGGCCAAAATCCCCCCTCCTTCATAAATAGTGCAGCCACTATCATGGCCATTTCCATGTTTTCAGGGAGCTTGAGGATGAGCATCCAGCTATTTTTCTGTAGCTAGACAAACTGCAAGGACATTATCTGCAGGGAGCTCACAAGATTCCTCTGGGGAAGCCACATGAAAATAGCTGGGTAGAAAATGGACTCAAGACTTCCAGTGGCAATGGAATTCCTGTAAGATGTCTCTTTGCAAGTAGCTGAAGAGTTTATCTTTTTCGTTGTGGTTTAATTGACCAAATAAGTAGCAATTCGGTCAATAGGAGACCTCCTGGGCACAGGTTTTTTTTTAGAGAGATCGGCATTGGGTCCTTTTCACCTCCTGGACTGTCTAAAGCAGGGGTAGGCAACCTTTCCCCTTTAAGGACTGAGGGACTTCAGCTCCCAGAATCCCAGGAGCTATTGGCCAACATGGGACTATTGGCCAACATGGCTGAGGCTTCTGGGAGCTGAAGTCCCTCGGCCCTTAAAGGGGAATGGTTGCTTACCCCTGGTCTAAAGTGTTCAAAGGGAAATGCTTTAGTAGAGGGAGAGCTTGTGGACCGAAGATTTTCTGCGGCCTCAGCAAACTTCCCAAAGTAATTTGGGGCAGGAGCAACATTTGACCACAATATAAATCCTTTTCTGTTCTCCTTATTCACCTTCATTTTCAAGAGGAGGGTAGGTTGCTCAGTTGGGACTATGTGTATATATATGAGTTTTGTGGAGAACTTTCCAGAATTTAGCTTTTGATATCTTTGGGAAAATATTAACTGCTGTTTATCAGCCTAATAGAACGGAAACCACCTGACTCTTGTGACTTTAATCTAGACACTCATGAGATTATAAGACAAGAATTGTTTGTTTTTACCCTTTACTTAATGATGAAGTCTATTAAGAAGTAACAGCTGGAGCAAGAGCTATATTATTTCTTTTTTACCTTTCTTAAGTTGACGAGAAGGGTAGACATTAGTGAAGGAGATCAAAACAGAGTATCTCTATTGCAGTGAATTACAGTATGTGAGGAAAGAGGAAATTGCACCCCCAGACTTCTGGGAGAGGAATCGCAAAGCCTTCTGTGAGTTGTAGGAAGGGATAGACCTGCTGTGTAGCTAGAAAAAGCAGTAAAGAGCAGCAAGTAGCAGGTTTTGCTGCCGCTTGGCCCACAGATTCAACACTCTTTCTTGTGGGTCTTGTTGTTTCTACTGCTGTGCTTTTCCTTAAGAGGAAGTACTGGGGGAGGCCAGTTCTAGAGTGACACAATTTGGGTCTGGAGACCATCAGATGCTTTAAATGCCAGCACTATCCTGGAAACCAATCAGAACTCGCTTACAACTTGGTCCAAAGGTCAACTTCACATTCAACATGATCGTGGTCTGAGAGATCACCTTTTCCCTTAGTTCTCAACCACGGCACCGACATTCTAAATGTTGATTTTCTGTCATTGAGCACGCTTAATTACTTTATTGTCAGTAGCATCTATTGAATCCTGGTTTTGAAGATAGACATCTAGCTCAGAAATCAGGGATGATCATCTGAATCATCTACCAGAAAGGGTTATGAAGAAAGCTCAGTTGTAAGTTTGTTAGAAAATTATCCATCTACTAATCAAATATATGTGTGTGTATGTGTGTATATATATATATATATATATATATAGAGAGAGAGAGAGAGAGAGAGAGAGAGAATGAGAGAGAGAGAGATAACTTGTGGATTGTTAAACAGACTGGAAATCTGATGTAAATTGATTTGAACTTTGACTTGAAAGAACTAATAGTTTGAATATAAATTTTGAAAAATTGTCTATATAGCAGATATTTGATAATTCAGTAAGGATTGTTGGGAATCATATTGGTAATCTAAGGGGCAAAACAAGAGGCAAACTAAATTTCTATAACTGTAATACTAGTAGAGAGTAGATAAATAATTAATCTAATCAAAGCATGATGGAGACAAGAAACTAGACCACTAAACATCAGGCACAATGGAAGAGAAGACCTTCAATTGAGCAGCCTAAGATGGTAGATACAAATCAAAATTTGCTAGAAGAAATTAGGAAAATGATCAGACATGAATGTCTGATTTAAAGGCAGAGATTAGTAGAGAAATTAGAGCTGAATTACAGGAAATTAATCAAACAATAGAAAAATTAACAAATGAAATTTTAGAAACAAATCAAAGAGTTGAAAAATTGGAAAAAAGGAATATGATTGTAGACAAAGAAATAGCAAATATCAGAAGGATTGGTTTTTTGGTATAAAAAGAGAAGGGTGGGTATAAATTCTGTAACAGATGCAAAGAAATTTCTGAACATAAATGGAAAAGATCTCTCCAGTGATGAGGTTGTTAGTAGAAAAGACAAAGGCATTGAAAGAAATCAAGAAGAAGAGAGTGAGACCAATGATATAGAAGTAGAGAAGTTGAGCATAATACAGGAAACAAGAGAATAGGAAAACTCAAACAAGATTATGAGCCTTTGCAGACTACCAGAAATAGTGCAAACTGAGTCCACTTTAAGGGTTAGGGTTAGTGCTAGGGAGTCATGGGAATTGTTTTTTGTTTTTTTTCTGAGACATTGAGCCTTCTCTGTCAGAGAGCTCTGATGCCACAATAAAATTCAGTTTCCATGATTCCCTAATCCTAACCCTAACCCTTAAGGTGGACTCAATTTGCACTATTTCTGGCAGTCTGCAAAGGTCCTAACATAGATAAGACAAAGGGAGAAAGGACAATAGTAATATCAGAAAGAACAGAAGAAAGGGCTATAGAAGGAAACAACACAGATTAGACAATTGAATTTCCTGTATATCAATGCATAAAGATGTCTAACTCTTTAAAGGTGTTAACTTGGAATGTTAAAAGGCTGAATACACCTGAAAAAAAGAAGAAAGTATTTCACTTCTTACAAAGATCAAATCACGATATAATTTGTTTGCAAGCAACACGTATTAGAAAGAACGATGAGAAATACCTAAAAAATAAAAAATTGGGTCAAGAATATGGCGCTATGGCAAAAATGAAAAAGAAAGGGGTTGTGATCTGTGTTAAATCTCTGTGGGAATCCAAATTCATTAAAGCTGATTTATACAGTAAATTGGATAATGGTTGAAGTAATAATAAATGAGGGTAATTTTTTATTGGTTGGTGTTTATGGACCATTGGAGCAGAAAAGTAATTTTCATAATAAATTGAATGATTTATTACAAGATATGAATTATGAGTCAATGATATTATGTGGTGATTGGAATGGGGTGATTAAACCTAGCATAGATAGAAAATTGGGGAAAAAAAACAATTAAAGAAAAACCAAGGACGTTTGCCCAAGTCTTTTTTTTAGATGATGGATAATCTAGCTCTGTCTGATGCTTGGTGTATAAAACATGATTCAGCAAAGGACTGTACTTTTTATTCATCAGTTCATAAATCTTCGACAAGACTAGATATGTTTCTATTCTCTGCAACATTAAAAAGTAGGATCTCTAAAATACAATCCATGGCAAAAATCTGGTCCAATCATAACCCACCTTTGATGAGTTTAAATTTGGGGAAAAGAGAGTTTCGATGGAAGTTAGATCCCAATATAATAAAAAATGAAAAAAAATGAAGGAAGCAAAAGAACAAGCAAGATTCTTCTTTGCAGAGAACCTAGATAAAGGTGTGGCCATAGATGTGGTGTGGGACACTTTTAAAGCCTTTATGCAGGGCTTCTATATATATATATATATATATATATATAGCATCAGAAGCTAGGAAAACAAGGAAAGAATTAACAAATAAACTAATGAATGCAATAAAATAAAAGGAAAATCAACTTAAAACTTACCCTAATTCCAAAAAGTTGGAAGAGGAGTTAAAATGTTTACAGAAGCAACTCGACTTAATTTATGTAGAGGAAATACAGAAAAAATTAAATTATTTTAAACAAAATTTATTTCAGTCAGCTAATAAACCGGGAAGGCTACTAGCATATAAAGTAAGAAAAGAAAAAGAAAGAAGAATTATAACAAAGATTAAAGAATAATAATAATAATAATAAATTTTTATTTGTAACCCGCCCCTCTGCTCGGCAATCGGGGTGGCGTACATCAATTAAAATTACAGTTAAAATCCACATTCTTACCCTTCACCTACTACCCTCCCCCCTTAAAACAGTATTAAACATAATAGAGTTAAAAACAGACATATAACTAAAATAAATAATAAAAATAAAACAAAATGCCACTCTCGGTGGAGAGACCAGATAAGTGGCTCAGCTGTGCATATCCCTGTACAGAGTTATTCTGGGAAGGCCTGCCGGAAGAGCTCTGTCTTAATTGCTTTCTTAAAAATGGTAAGAGATGTAACAAGGCGTATCTGATCCGGCAGGCCATTCCATAGGTTAGGAAGGGGAAATGATCCATACCTCTCAAAGACAAATAAAACAAAATTTCTATAATTATTACACAAGCCTATATCAGAAAAAATATATAGATTATCAAGAGATGAAAGACTACTTGGATAAATATAACATTCCTAAATTTACTGAACAACATAGAGAGGTTTTAAACAAAAATAGCATTCTCCAAGAAGTATTAGAGGCCATTCAGAGAGTTAAAACAGGTAAAGCTCCCAGCCCGGATGGAATTATAGTGGAGTGTTATAAGAGTTTAAGGTTTGAAATAGTTATACCATTAACATGGACAATCAATGTGATTCTTCAAGGGAAGGTCCCAACTTCATGGACCCAAGCTAATATCACCTCAATCCCTAAAGAAGTAAATGGGACTTTGGAACCAAGACAATTTAGGGCAATCTTGCTTCTCAACTGCGATTATAAGATCCTTACCTCCATTATGGCTGATAGACTGAAGAAAATCCTTGTGGACTGGATACATGAAGATCAATCATGGTTTCTCCTGGGAAGAAGAATAAAGGACAATATAAGACATCTGATCGATTTGGTAGAATTCCATCAGAAAAAAATCAATAACAAAGTTGCTTTTATCTTTTTAGACAAAGAAAAGGTGTTTGATAATGTCAATTGGACTTTTTTGTTGACTGTATTACAGAGGATAGACATAGGGACCAATTTCAAAAGGTGGATGAAGCAATATATAAGGAACAAGTAGCTTATATCATGATTGATGGAGAGTCAACAAAACCTTGTAATATTTTCAGGGGGACAAGACAGGGTTGTCCCCTTTCACTTCTTTTGTTTATTATTTCCCTGGAGATTCTGCTACTGACAATCAGAGAAAATAATTTAATTGAAGGAATTAAGCTAAAGGAATATGAGTACAAGATTAAGGCATATGCAGATGACATAATGATTAGATTATCTGACCCCCACCAGAAAATCAGGAAACTGTTAAAGACTATAACAGAATATAGTAAAGTATCAGGGCTAGTCATTAATAAATCTAAAACAAAAGTATTAACTATAAAATTGACAAAGATGGAAGGAAAAGAATTTGTAAAGAATCAAATTTTTCAGTTCAAACGAAGGTAAGGTATCTTGGTATAGAATGTACTACAGACAATAATAAACTGTTTAAAAATAACTATGAGAAAGTCTGGGGAGATATAAGGATAGAGATGAAAAGATGGGGGAATTTAGGTTTGTCATGGATGGGTAAAGTTTCAGTTATTAAGATGAATGTACTCCCCAAAATTCTTTTGTTTTGTTTTGGTTTTTTTTTGTTTCAAAATTTGAAAATAATTATTAATGATGCACCATTTAAGACTTGGAAAAGAGATATCCCACAATTTCTTTGGTCGGTGAAAAAAAAAACATATTTAAAAATGAAACTCCTCCAGGATGAAACAAATAGAGGAAGTTTGGCATTGCCAAACCTAAAACTTTATTATTATGCCTGTAGTCTGTATTGGTTATTGGACTGGATAAAATTTAAAAAGAAAGCTTTGTTGAAACTGGAGGGATTTGAAAATAGATTTGGCTGATATGCCTATCTGATATATAAAAAAGACTTAGTCCATAAAGATTTCAACAATCATTTAATTAAGCGTGCATTGTTGAGAGTATGGAAAGTGGTTAAGAAAAGATGGAAAGATTCGATTCCAGGATGGACCTTGGTGAATGAGGCTTTTTAAAGATAAGAATCACTGAGTAATGAACAATAGGTAACATACAATGACATTCTGGTCAGAAACCATAATGAGATAAAATTAAAAGAACAAGAAGAATTGGAAAAAGCAGGTTATAGTTGTAGTTGGTTCTTATACCATCCAATTAGAGAAAGATTCAAAACAGACTACAAACTTAATGGTTTTGAGGAATGGGATATGGAGCTGACAAAACATTATACGAGCAGAAGGAAACCATCACATTTCTAAATTTTACAAAATGTTACTGAAATATGATCAAGAAACAGAGAATGTTAAACATTGCATGATTAAATGGGCCCAGGATATAGGGCACCCAATACAAAAAGAATGGTGGGGATATGCTTGGAAGAGAAGCTCAAAATTTACTCTAAGTTACAATCTGAGGGAAAACTGGTGCAAGATGCAATTTCACTGGTATCTCACATAAATTAGCTAGGATGTGTAAGAACAAAAGTGAACTATGCTGGAAATGTAATAAGGAAGTTGGATATTTTTTCCATGTCTAGTGGAGTTGCGGTAAAGTTGGAGAATATTGGAGACAAATCCATCTAGAGATACAGAAGATACTAAAAATTAAATTTTCAATGGATCCAAAATTGTATTTGTTAAATATGATTATAAACAAAGAATTAAAGAGTAAACATGAAATCTAGTTATTGTATATGTTTTTGACAGCTAGATTATTGTTTGCATCTAATTGGAAAATGAGAACTGTCCAGATTTAAAAGATTGGTTGTTTAAACTATACGAATATATGGAAATGGACTAGTTAACCAATTTATTAAAGGGGAAAAATGTAGAATTATTTTGTCAAATATGGGATTCCCTAATAAGGTATTTGAAAGAATACAAGAATTCTACCTATATGATTGGACTAGAATGATGCTTTTGGAGTTTCGTTGATTTACAGAGGAAAATAAAGTGTGTAAAGTGTATAATATGATGTGATAAATTAATTAACAAAGTGTTTATATGTAAAATCAAAGGGATATTATTGGAAAAGATCCACAAGACAAGGAAGTCATTTTAGTTTGTTGTAGTTATCTTTGTGGTTATTATTGTTGTTGTTTAATTTTTGTTTAAGTGTCATGTTGTGTAATTTGTTTATTATTTTTAAGTTTTATTTGTTTAATTTGTTTAATTGTATATGTTTTTATATTAAGGATCTCAATAAAGATTAATTTAAAAAAAAAAAGAAAATAGCTGGAGATGTCCCTGATCATCCCACCATACTCCAACAACATGGAAATGGTCATGTTTGGGGATGGGCCTGTGCTGTTTATAAGGTGAGATTTGGGGATGTAACATAGGGAAACATAGGGGGGAAGCAGATGGGTGGCACGGGGCCACCCCAAGAAGCTGCGCCGCGGGGCTGAGGTATCCGCACACCTCGGCCCCGTGGTGCAGCTTCACCGCCCCTGGAAGGAGCGATAAAAGAGCGCTCCTTCCACAAATCACCGAAGGTGTGCCGCAAAAGGCTGCCGCCTCACCTTCAGCGGCTTTTCCGCTGCAGCACGTACAGACGCTGCAGCGGAAAGGCATCGTTGGAGTGCCGGCCGTGTGGAAGGCCGGCTGCTCCGATGATGTCTTCGGGAAGGGGTTGGGGAGCCCAGCGTGTGGCTGCCCCTCCCCTTCCTTGCTCTGAAGACAGCACTTTGTGCCATCTGCTTAGCCCCATAGCTACCAGCTACTGAGATGTGGTTACTGTATATCAGGGGTAGGCAACCTTTCCCCTTTAAGGGCCGAGGGACTTCAGCTCCCAGAAGCCTCAGCCATGTTGATCAATAGTCCCATGTTGGCCAATAGCTCCTGGGATTCTGGGAGTTGAAATCCCTCAGCCCTTAAAGGGGAAAGGTTGCCTACCCCTGCTGTATATACTGATGTATAATTCTATGAATTCTATTTTAAAAATTGACACCCCCCCCCAAAAAAAACTGATTCAATTTATCCATACATTATGGATAAATTGGTCAATGTAAGTTTGTTGTTGTTGTTGTTGCCAGTTGCCCTTGAGTCAACTCTGACTGATGGTGATCCTATGGATGAGACACCTCCAAGACTCCCTATCCTCCACTGCTCTGCTCAGCCCCTGCAAACCAAAGCCTGTGGCACCCCTGATTAAGTCTGGCATGCAGTATTCCTCTCGTTCATCTACTCTCTACCTTTCCTAGCATTATTGTTTTCCCTATTGATCCATGCCTTCTCGTTATGTGGCCAAAGTTTTCTTTATGTTCAACATTATTCCTGCTTTTGCACTTTTACCTTTGACCTTCCTCAGTAACTTTTCCAATTCTGTGATGACTTCTGCCAGTATTATTGTGTCATTCACATACCTCAGGTTCCTTCCTCCTATCTTCATTCCTGTTTCTTCTGATTCTATCTCTGCTTTTCTTATGATGTTTTCAGTGTATAAATTGAACAAATAGCATGATAGGATGCAGCCTTGACTGACCCCTTTACCTATTGAGAACCATTCTGTTTCTCTGAATTCAGTTCTGACAGTGGCCTCTTGTCCTTGGTACAGATTTCTCATCAGGACTATCAGATGTAGTGGCATCCCCATGTTGTTAAATGCATCCCATAGCCTTTCATGATCTATACAGTCAAATGCTTTGCTATAGTCAATAAAGCACATGTTGATTTCTTTCTAGAATTCATTGGTGTGCTCCATTAGCCATCTTATGTTTGCTACATAGTCTCTAGTGCCTCTTCCTTTCCCGAATCCCACCTGCACTTCTGGAATTTCTGTATGTTGCAAAATTTTGAGAATTATTTTGCTTGCATGTGAGATTAATGCTATGGTCCCATAGTTGCTGCATTCTTTTGTATGTCCTTTCTTATGAATTGAGATAGATATGGATCATTTCCAGTCTATTGACCATCTTGTTGTTTTCCATATTTGTTGGCATATTGATCTTAACACTAGTGTAACTATTAATTATTATCATCAATATGATCAATATATATTATCAATCTAATATATTTTCAATATATATTATCAATATAAATACTGTACTTTAACTCTTATTTTAAAAAAGGAAGCATCTCTCTTCTCTGAAGAGAGTGGCAGAAGGCAAAAACCTTTAGTCCATTCCAGGAAAACCTAAAAGAAACACTGACCCCCCTCTACTCTCTCTGACTTGACAACATTTCTGGCTTTTTTGAATGCCTGGGTGGGAAAATCACAGTGGAGGCTGCCCTTTGGCACTTCCCCTTTAAAGGAGTGTCATGAGAAATAAGGTTTTAAAGGATAGAAACCTTCAAAATGTGTATATTTGTCAGCTTTTCTGGATTAAAATTGGGCAAAGTTAACACATCAGTGCTAACAGAGATGCCATTTTCTTTCTTTCCCTTTTATCCTTTTGGACATGTATGCACTTTTTTTTAGCTCTGACCATGCCTGGTTGCCTCCCGTACACATAACATAGCCACAATTTACTGTAGTTCCCTCCTCCTCTATCCAGTCTTTAGAGTGAGCACAAACAGTTATACCTACTGAAATTTTGTAAGTTCTTTGGCATTATTTTCCTTTGCTTTGTCCTTTGCATCTGTCATTAATGTTCTTAAGCTCTACCCTCAACATATCCATGGATCTTATCAAAATCCATAATTTTGGCCCCAGAATCTGCCCATGACTTATACATGAGGTCAACTTATAGTTGAGTATATACAGTACATGATACATGCACCTCTCCCAATGCAGGATCTTAGCTGAACAATGCTAAATTTGTATGGCTTGTGGTATGAAACTAAGGGCCTTTGCAGACTGCCAGAAATAGAGCAAAAAGAGCCAACTTTAAGGGTTAGGGTTAGGGTTAGGGAATCATGGGACCTGTATTTTATTGTGGCACCAGAGCTCTCTGACAGAGAAGGCTCAATGTCTCAGAAACAAACAAACAAACAATTCCCATGATTCCCTAGCACTAACCCTAACCCTTAAAGTGGACTCAATTTGCACTATTTCTGGCAGTCTGCAAAGGCCCTAAGTACCCTTGCCAAAGCTTGGCAGGGAAATGACTTAATGAATGCCATTGCCTATTAACCTAACAGTTAAATCTGGACAAAATATACATAAAAATGAAATAAAACAATTAGATATCACTTAACATGGTTCATTATTATTAATTCATTTAGTACTCATTGTAACTATGCTAGTCATAATGAATTCATTTGATATTTATGTGTGGATGTGCTGCAGCAATTTCAGCATAATGCAGTTTTAATTCATGTTTCATTAACACAAAGCAGTAGCAAACTGTATATTCATTATTCTGGGTAAATAATAACTAAATCCCAAGCCCCACCATTACATCTTATGTTTTGCTGTATATTTCAGTTGTGTGCTGACAGATCTGTACCTATCCACATACACACATGCACACACATACAATATTACTTTTTTTCCTCATCTCAGGAGATGTTTGCTTTTACTATTGCAGTGCAAAGAAAAAAATGTTATGAAGCTATTTTGTGCCCATGTTCTATAGGGGACTTTGCAAAAGCATTTGTTTATATTATTGTTATTTTTGTCATGCACCACAAATGAGCCACATGGCTTTTCTCCAGAAGGATAGGGACTACTAGGATTGGCAAGCAATGGCCCCTTGTTATGTAAATCTTTGTGTATACAAAGGACATTACTCGTAAGTAAATCTGTGGACTTAAAGAAAGGATAGCCATTCTACTTTCTTTGGGCTGGATCAGATGAGCGACAAGGAGTGGCCTGAGTTCACTCCAGCCAGAACCAAGTTGGGACTGCACTGCCCACATGGTCTACTCCCAAAGTGGGTTGTAGACGCTGGCCTCAACCATGCTACTAGGAGCTGGATTAGCCCGACTCCTTTTTGCCCTGGTCCAAAGGGCCAGAGCATGGTGTTGGCACAGCTTCAGGCTGCTTTGGAGGCATGCATTGTTTAAACTCCACACCTCCAAGCATATTGAAGCTTCTTCATTTGGCCATCTGTTCCAGCCCTATCTTATTATAAGAGCCTTTCTAAAGGACACAGTAATTGTAGCATTCAGGGATAGCCATGTTAATCTGGAAAAGCATGCAAAGTGATCTTGTAGCACCTTTCAGACTAACTGAAAGGTTGGTAGTTTTAGCCTTTGTAGACTCAAATCTACTTCATTAGATGCATGTGATCAGATGACTGTAATAATTCTTGTTTCCATGAACACTTGCATGCAGATGTTGGCCTTGGCCTTCTCCGTGTTGAATTTCATTTTGTTAGCTTTGGCCCAGCTTTCTAGTCTGTTCAAGTCATTTTGAATTTTGATCCTGTCTTCTGGGGTATTAGCTACTCCTCCTAATTTGGTGTCGTCTGCAAATTTGATAACTATGCCCCCAATACCATCATCCAAGTCATTAATAAATATATTGAATAGCTCTGGGCCCAGGACAGAGCCCTGTGGCACCCCACTGGTCACTTCTTTCCAGGTTGAAAAGGAGCCATTGTTGAGCACCCTTTGGGTTCGGCCAGTCAACCAATTACAAATCCATATAACAGTGCCTGTTGTGAATATTTTGTCATGAGATCAAGGGCCTTCTCTTCTTGCAAGAATGAGCAATTTGGCCCTCTTACTTTACCTATTGGTGAAACACAAATTCTGGTAACAGTTGCAAATGCAATATTGGCTTCTATGTGCTACAGAAAGGATCACCTTCAGACAAGGGGCATTACATAATACTGTTATTTTGAAATTTGAAGCTGGGGAATTGAAAAAAATTAAATTTGAATATTGATTTTATATTAATTAGTAGTTGTTATTATATTTCATTTGGGGAATTTTGGGGGAATTTTTTTTTGAAAACTTGAGAAAAAAAATTTTGAGAAATTTTAAATTTGAGAAATTTAAGAAATTTTAATTAGAATATTGATTTTATGTTAATTTGTTTTTGATATTGTGATTTGAGGTTAGAAATTTGGAATTTGAAATTGAGATAAAAAATTTAAGAAATTTGAAATTTGGGGAACTGAAGAAATTTAAATCTGAATATTGATTTTGTATTAATTTGTAGTGATTATTGCTATATTTTAATTTGGGACTTTTGGGAATTTTTTTGAAATTTTGAAAAATTTTTTTAGAAATTTTAAAATTTGAGAAATTTAAGAAATTTTAATTAGAATATTGATTTTATGTTAATTTGTGTTTGATATTGTGATTTAAAGTTAGAAATTTGGGATTTGAAATTTGGAATTTTTAAAAGAAATTTGAAATTTGAAATTTTTGTTAAATTTGGAAAAATTGACTGAAATTGAAACTTTATAATATATACTGATTGTATTTTAATATAGCTTTTATATAGTATCAGCTTTGAAAATTTTTAACATTATTATTTGAAATTTGAGTAATTTGAAAAATTTGAAGCAAAAACTGGGGTTATTTATATTTAAGTTTTAAAAGCTTTTTAAATTGTAATATAACCTGGGTTTTATACTTTTTAATATTGTTTTTGTTATATTGTTATATTGTTTTTATTGAAGATATAATTTGAAATTTGAAAAACGAATTTGAGAAATTTAGAATTTGACTATACAACCTATATTTGTTTATTAACAGTAGTAGATTAATATAAAAGAAAGAGAAGAGAAATGGCCTCAGGAAAGAAACTTACTCAGACTCAAATTCAGATGACAACTCAAAGAAGAGCATCAATAGATGCATCAAAACAAGAGCCATCATTGTCTTCCATATTGGATGAAATTAGGAATCTTAAAACAGAACTATGACAAGAGATAAAACAGGAATCAATAGATACAAGGAGAGAAATCAAGGATGAAATGAAGAGAGAACTTGGTGCCATAGGGAAAAAATTAGATAAAATGACCAAACAGGTTGAAAGTATTCAAACAGATGTCGAAGATTTGAAAGTTGTTACACAAGAATTAAAGAAATCATCAGAACAAACAATAGAAACACAAAAGAAGGATGAAAGTATGATTCTATGGCAGGAAATTTGTTACAGAGATAGATGTCTTAAGCTTATAGGGATTCCTGAAGAGGCTAAAGAAGATATTTACCAAAAATTAATTCCATTACTCGCAAACTATACAGGTCTGACTGAATCAGAAATTAATCAAGCAATGGATAGAATTTTCAGAATTAATTCGATTGTCGCCAGAGAAAGAAAATTACCACGTGATGTAGTGGTTTGTTTTACGAGAACAAGGATAAAGGACATTGTGATTCAGAAAAGTTATGATGAAGATCTGACAATAGAGGGACGGAAGATTAGTATTTTTAAAGATACTCCTCTCGCAATTTTGAAGAGGCGACAAGAGTATAAGTTTTTGACACAACTTTTACATAATCACGGTATAAGATATGCATGGGAAAAAATTGAAGGAGTTGCTTTTACGTATCATCAAAGAAGATATAGAATAAACTCCATACAAAAAGCAAAAGATTTTTGTAAAAGATTTCAAGCAGAAAAGGGGAAAACAGATGGAGATGGTGATGAAGAAGATGAACAAGTGGCTGTAAAGATAAGAGAGAAAGAAAAAGATAAAGAGGAACCAAAAGAACAAAGAAGACATAAGAAAGGTATAATGGAGACCAGAAGTCAAAAACAACTGAAAAAAGCTGTTGGATGCTATTGAGCTGTGTCTGAAAAGAAATAATCCATTCCTTTCTGCAGTTTTGCTGTCCACAGTTTCAGTTACCTCTGGTCAATCCCAATCTGAAAATATTATAAGTATAGGGTTTGGTATTATCCATGGCTTCAGGCATCACTGATGGTCTTGGAAAGTATCCCCCACAGATAAAGGGAGACTACTGCAAGTAGCAGTTATGGTTTCCCATTGTACTAGAAAGAAATCTATATTTAGATTTAAAATGTTAGTCATTCAGATCTGTATCTACTAGCATTAGTCGCAAGCAGTGTGATGACCAGTGCATATCCTCCATCATTTGACAGATGAGGACCAGGCCAAACAATATCAAAGTGTGCTAAACATGTCAAAGGTTGTTAAGAAAGTTGTGTGCAAGAACACACAAGCCAGGAGAGGCTAGAGCAATTTGTTTTTGCCTGAGCCTATTGAGATTCCACCCTCTCTACTCCTCTCCCTTCTGCTGAGTTAACTGAGTGCTAACTACTTTTATGCTTTGAACTCACTTTGCAGTAACTGAAGTAAACTGAGGACAAAGAAGGCAAATAGGAATAGGAGAAGAAATCTTGGACATTTTAAAAAGCAGCTGAAAAAGTGAGGGAGCTATCAGTTGATCCTTGTCAAATCAGGACAGTTGGAAGCTCTTTGCTGAATGTGATTGCTGGAACAAGCAAATCCTGAACAGATTAATAGGGAGGTTTTTTGTTATGTGTGTGTATTTAAAATAAAATTTGATTTAAAAAATAACTTTTTTTATGGGGGCTTTACAAGACTGGCACTGATAGTGTTGCCATAGGTGCAGAACAAAACAAGGTGCAGGACAAAACAAGATGCAGGACATGAAAACAATTCTGTTGATTTTATGCAAGTTTAACTGCCATGGACTACCCCAAAGAATTCTGGGGATTATAATTTGGGTATGGTTCTGAGAGACAGCTTGCATAGTGTAGTGATTTGAGCATTGAGCTAGGACTCTGAAAATCAGAATTTGAATTCTTGCTTAAAAATGTAAACCTATTGGGTCACTTTGGGCAAATCATACTCTCACCTTCAGAGAAAAGGAAAGCAACCCCTCTTGGAACAAATCTTGCCAAGAAACCCCCATGGGAGGTTTGCCTTAGGGTCACCATAGGTTGGAAATGACATGAAGGCACACAACAACAGCATGGTGCTGAGGGTTAAGAAACCATAGCACTGCTAAAGCTGTTCCAGTATTGATAATAGTATACTAGTAGATTCCCCAATAGGTGTCTGACCCACTGAACTTCGATAGCCATCTCCAAGAGTGCAGCAAATTCAGCTTCGGTGCTGCTCAAAGCTACACAACCTTCCTTTCTGGATCTCCAGGCAACAGAACTGTCAGCAAATCTGATTACCAATCCAGAAACTGACTTCTTATCTGCTACCTCTGATGCAAAGGATCTGTCTGCATAGCACTCTAGCTGAGACACACCTCCAGCCATCACCAGATATCTGTCCCTTGTTCCCTTGAGAAATCGCACCACACGCTTCAAAGCAGTCTAATCCACTAACCTGGGTTTTGAGGCTCTCCTACTCAACAACCCCCACTGTAAAACTGATGTCAGGCCTAGTGTTATTAGCAATGAACAAAAGGCTACCAATCACTGAATGGATCAATTCAAGTTGCTCAAACATTTTATCACTCTCTAAACTGACAAATTCAGGTGTCATGGGACTTCTGAGTACCTTAGCATTATTCAAACTACATTTCTTCACAATCCTGTCAATCTTTTTCTGACACAACTGAATCTTCCCATCCTGGGTTCTCTCCACTTCAATTCCTAAGCAATTCTTCAATCTGCCCAAATCTTTCAGTTTGAATGTTCTTGTTAATGCCTCCTGCACATGCTTCACATCAGGCTGATGCAGGCAGCCCATTTGGGGTAGCAAAGAGCCGCCCCAGGGTGTGGCGGATTGGGGCCATGGCAACCCCATGCTGAGGCCCTGATCCTTCCTTTTGCTACCCTTAAAAGAGTGGCAAAATGCCACTTCTTTTAGGGGCAGCAAAAGGCCATTCTAAGAGCTGGTGCCATGGCTCTTCCATGCCCATTCGGTGCAGCGTGTTTGTACGCTGCACCGGAAGGGCATTCTGAAGCCATATGCTGTGCATATGGACACACAGCATCAGGAAGGTGTCAGGGTGAGGTTGGGGCAACCGGCATGTGGCTGCCCCACCCCAACTCTATCTTCAGGCCGAGCCTTTGAGCCGGTCTGCAAGGGCCCATCATCCAAACACCTTGCAGCCACACAAAGATCATCAACATAGATCACTAGAATGAACTACCCTTAGTATATACACACACACATCAGCCATACTGCGTTGATACCCAAGTTTGACAAGCTCATCATGAATGCACCTGTTACAACATCTAGTACTCTGCTTCAATCCATACAGGGCCTTCTTCAACCTGTATACCTGGTTGCTACCAGCACAGTCATACCCAGGACAGTCATACTCCATGAACACAGTCTCCTCCAAACATGCATTTAGGTACTCTATCTCAAAATCAAAATGCCTTACTTCAAGTTTTCTTTTTGCTGCCACTGCCAACATCATCCTCAAGCTCTCAGGCTTGGCTTTGGAGAAAAAGTCATATCATAGCTCTCAATCTTTCCTGTAAGAAACCTTTGGCCACAAGCTTCGCTTTGTATGTTTGAGTTCCATCTGGCATGTCCTTTTTCCAGTATATCCACTTGCAGCCCACTACGTTGTGATCTACTGGCCTATCCACCACTTCAAAGACTTCTTTTTCCAAAAGTGACTCAAACTCAGAGTCCATGGTCTGGTTCCACTTATCTTGTTCCCCTTGAGTAAATCTCAACATGTCCTGAAAATTGTCAGGTTCTTCAGCCACCACTGTGCAAGCCTTTGCCTCTTGAATAACAAATCTATATGGTTTCCTTCTGACTCTGTGAGTCCTTCGGGGAATGATCACCCTTGTCCTTCCCAATTCATTCTCACTACCCTCACTACTAGACTGCACCTCTGGTTCCACAACAGACTTTTGCTTTGGCTCAAAAATGGGTATGGGAATGTTTTGCAAAGGTGTTTGCATGGCATGGAGCCAGTGTCCTATGATGTGCTTGGCTCTATATCTTCTTCAGCCTTAGGGAAATCCATCCTTCAATTTCTGGTATTTTGTGGCACAATGCCCAGTGAAACAAACACATCTTGGTTACAGTGAATTCTCTTCCAGCCACTGTGTTTTTCAAACTTTGCGCTTCTGGAGAACATTACTCTGTCATGGCCCATCAAAAACCTGTATTTGTTTCCTTCATAGCCAACAAAGCAAAGCCTCCTCCACTTTGGATCTCCCTTTTTGCAAAACTGTGGTGGAACAAGCACATTTGCAAATTGCCTAAATATTCTAAAATGTTTCAAATTGAGTGCATGACCATTAATAAATAATAATAATAATAATAATAATAATAAAATTTATTTATATCCCACCTCTCTGTAAAATACAACCAAGGCGGCTTACAAGATAAAATAAACAATCCCATTCCCCAATAGCCCAGCCCCCTAAAATACAATTAAACAAACAAAATATGAAAACATACTTAAAAATTACAAATAACAAATAATTTAAAATAGCTATAACGTGAATCAGGGACAGGCATAACTATTTGGCCAGTTACCTACTCCGGAAAGGCCTGCTAGAAGAGGTCCATCTTAACAGCTTTTTAAAAGCTGTTTAAGGTGGTCAAGCGACATTGGAGACCAAGACATGGAGAAATATATCTGGGTGTCATCAGCATATTTATAACACCCCACCCCATGTCTCTGGATGATCTCTCCCAGCAGCTTCATATATATGTTAAATAGCATGGGGACAGGATGGTGCCCTGAGGGATGTCACAATTAAGCTCCTTTTTTGCTGAGCAACTGTCCCCAAGCATCACCATCTGGAATCTGCCTGAGAGAAAGGAACAGAACCATTGCAATGCAATGCCTCCAATTCCTAATTCTATCAGATGTTCCAAGAGGATGTCATGATCTATCATGTCAAAGGCCACTGAGAGGCCCAGTAGCACCAATAGGGTCACACTACCCCTGTTGATGCCCAAATGAAGGTCATCAGCTAAGGCAACCATGGCAGTCTCCACTCCATATCCTTTCCTAAAGCCAATTTGAAATGGATCCAGATAATCGGTTTCCTCCAAGACAGCTTGGAGCTGAAGAGCAACAGCCTTCTTGATCACCTTGCTCAAAAAAGGAAATAGGGAGTTTGGTGAGTGGCTGAACTCCACATCCTATTGATGATGTGATTTGCTTCTCCCCACAAGTGGACAGGAACCTGTGCATCTGGCATCAAACAATTAAACATTTGTCTGATTACCCCAATGCACTAGACCATCATCCTGTGGAGTGGCAGGATTAGTGGACTTGTGGTGAATACCTTTTTGTTTCAGCCAATTTTGAAATTGGTTGCAAAGGAATTCACCTCCTCTGTCAATTTTGTGTGGGAACTCTCTCTCAACTGAGTTTACCCACTGTTTAAATTTTGCATCTGCCTCATCTTTGGCTTTTAACAGAAAGACGTACCCATACCTTGTGTACCTATCAACAATGACCAACATGCATTTGTTACCACCTTCATGGGGCCTATAGGGGCTGGCCAAATCAGCACTGACCACCTGGAATGGCCTTTGGGTGGAACACTTGCTTTCCTTGGGCACAGAAAAAGCTTTTAGTTTTACTTCTTTTTTTTTTACACTGAACAATCCAAATACTTTGTACAGGAGTTTACCATTAGATCTGGACAGATGTTTTCAAACTGAGAGAGGCTTGAAAATCCTGCATGCCCGATTAATCTATGTAAGCAATGGGCACAATCCAAATGTAATGGGACATTAGACACATTTGCATATTTGGCTTTTTTCACCATGTGATGAAGCTTATCTCTTTTTACCCCTCTGACATAGACAGACCCACTTGATAGTATTGTGCACTCATATCCTTGAAACAACAATTGACACCCATCAGATGTTAGTGAGAAAACACTCACTAAACAATTTTCAAGATTGTTTGCACAAAGTACAAAGTAAGCTTACAGGATCTCAGATACTGCACACATCCTGTGATTCTTGATTTTTTGCCAGCTGTCAGTGGCATCCTCACACCTGGTGTCACCCAGTGCAGGGGAAGGCTGTTGGGGGGGGGCTTCCAGTGGTGGGCAAAAGGGTGTGCTCATCCATCTTGGCAGCTGCCGCTGTGGTCTTTTCCTGAGGTGGGAGCAGCTTCACTGCAAAACCTGGAGGAATGCACTCGTACCTTCTCACCCCACACTGGGAGGAGGGCCCAGTCAGGTGCCACCCTTTACCGGCCATATCCAGGTGTGAGGATGCCACTGACAGCTGGCAAAAAATCAAGAATCACAGGATGTGTGCAGTAGTTGAGATCCTGTAAGCTTTATTTTTTAATCCATTATTTAAGAGATAATCTGTTAAACACACTATGTTAATCAGTTAAGGCCTGTTGGAGTTGCAAATGCTCACTTAGCATATGTCATGCTGATCAGTGCAATATTGCAACATCCCACATCATAATGGCTGGGGTATCTTTACACTATACAGTTAGTATATGACTTTATATTACACTGTGGACATACTACACTCCTCAAACAAAGGGCCCAGGATATATTTTAAGGCCAAAACACACAAGAGCTCACCACCTCATCTACACAATTAGGGATTTTGTTTTTTGGGGGGACTCTTTTATCTTAAAGGTGTATTAATTTTTTTTAATCAGGAGAAATGCATAGGCAGGAGAATGAAGCCTTTTACTTCTCACACTTTCTTCCCAATTGTTCTGCTGCTTTCAGATATTTTCTCTCTGCCAACTCATTCTTAGTATCATAGCTGGCCTGGAGAAATCCATCTTAAAACCATGGTGCTCAGGGGTATAAGGAAACTATCACAGGGAAATGTCCTATATTTAGTCAGATTAATGGGCTATTCAGCCTCATACTGTCAACTGCAAAAGGAAGCAGCTCTCCAGGGTTTCAGGCATGATTCTTACCTAGCCCTTTATCTAAACATATTCTATTCCCATACTAACCAGGCCCATACATGCATATGTTCTAAAATCAGATGAGATTAGGTGTGTTCAGGATTGGTATGGTAGGGCAATAAGTATCACTCTCCTCTTCTGTACACTTCTCTTGCATTTCATGGACAGATAAGGGAGACTGTTGCTAAGAATCCCTGCATCCTCAATGCTGTATTTTGGGCTTCTCATATTTTCATGTCTCATTGGTAGAGAGCATATTTTTGAGAGATCAATGACTTTTCAGGAACACTAAAGGTTTGATTCCCAGGGGGGAAAAAAGATAATTTCCCCCAAGGGATGTGGATATCCAAGTAACCAAAACCATCAAATTTAAAGTGCTCCTTCTTTCCCCCAAGCACTTTGCATTTCCTCTCAGATTATCAGACAGGGGAAAATCAGGGAAGAAAAAGGCATACTCCTGGCAAAGTTGCATGATTGCACTGAAGATTTTAGACAACGTCACATTTATCCAGGACTTAACCCATGAAGATCCAGGAATGATTCAGCAACAAACTATTCCTAGGACTTAGCTGTGAATGCTTTGTTGCTGGAGTATTCCTGGATCTTCATGAGTAAAGTCCTGGATAAGCATGACATTGTCTGAAAATCTTCAGTGAGATCACATGACTTTGCTGGGAGTATGCTTTTTTCTTTCCCGAGTTCCCCCATGTGATAATCTCCAAAACTTGAGACAAGGAATCTCTTCACCCACCCTGTTGTGTCTCCAGCTAAATTTCCCTGTTCATCGATCTCAGGGATATCCCAATTCAGTCACTGTTTTGTGACTTGGGGCTAAAGTTAAAGCCATCAACCAGTCTGTAATCCCATTGTTCCTGGGGAAAGACATTCAGCCTTTGTTACCTGACTGGATAGCCCATTGTTTGGGGCTAGTTTTAAGGTATAAATATGATTTCAAAACCTAACCTCTGTGCACACAGATGCCATACATGTCTGCACTCTATGTACATTCTGTGTCACTTTCAGACCTCCCAGTCTGAACCACTCCAGCTTTCTGTGGTCTCCTCACTGGAAAGGTAATTATAATCCCAGTGCAAAACCCTAACATCTCTGCTTTCCTCATTCTATAGTTTCATTTTAGTTAGCTCTGTATGCTGCATCTATTTATATTGCTATCTTGCGTGTGTGTGTGATTGCACTCTGCATTTTTCTACATAAAACCTTCTTAATTTACCCAAGACCTGGATTCCTCCTCAGTTAGTAATTGCTGTACACAGTACAAAACTTACCCAAGCCTCTTCTTATGACAGCTACGAAATGTGGGAGCTGATTTCAGATTTAATTTTAAAAGTACACAATTAAGTAGATAAGTGTAACTCCCATTGTCTACTCTAAGAAAGACTAAGCTTGAATCCGACACTAACAAAATGTGAATATGAACGTGTAGTTCCTCAAACTACAAAAACAAACAAACAAACAAAAAACATCAATGATTTAGTAAAATCAGGTACTGGGGGATCAAATATCCCTGAAAAACATGAATCACTCAAGGGTATGCAATATATTTTAGAATAGTAGAGAAAAAACAACTATTTTTCTAACTAATTATAAGATCCTTATATTCTTTGAGAGATTCTAAGAAGTGCCAATATTTGACCCTGCTACAGATTCTTCTTCCACTCTCTCTTCATCATGGATTACAAATAAAAACACTAAATCTAAACTCTCAAAGGAAGAAAGGGAACATCAATGACACACAGAAATATTTGCAGCCAATCTGATCCACAAGAAGCAGTAGGGAAGATCAATAAAGTGAACCCTGAAGATGCAACCTTTCAGGTCTCAAAGCCTGGCAGTTCTTTGTTGGTCCAATAAAAGGTATTGCTTTAATCTCCTGTACTTTGTCCACTAAGGAAAAATTAAAAGTTCAAGGCTCAGCTCTAAGCTGCGAATGCTACTCTTCTCATATGTTTTGTTTTGTCCCCAATAAAGTCACCATCACATTTCTTTCCTTGACAGAGAATAATTTTGTGAGGGACTTTTCAAGTGTTAACTATTTCCTTGCTCACTTTCAAATTCATACAGTGTGTGTTAGTGCCTCACATGTTAGAACAAAATGACCCAGAATGCTTCCAATGCTGCTTCTCCATCTGCCACCAGAGGCAGTTATCTCACTTAATGTAGTGGTAGTGTTGGCTCTGAAGCTGTAAGAGCAAGTGACTCTGGAGGAGGATATGTATCTTTACCCATATCAAAGAATGGCAAGTTCAATGGCACTTTAAAAGGCGTGTGTGTGTGTGTTTGGATAAATCTGTGTCTACCTTCATATTCACTATGTGCACTGGAGACCCAGATCTGTAGGTTTCTTTAGGAGATTTGCTGTTGTTAACTACCCTCGAGTCGATCTCGACTCATGGCAACCCTATGGATGAGACCCTCTGTCCTCCACTACTCTGCTTAATTCCTGCAACCTCATACCCATGACCTCCTTAATAGAGTCCATCCATCTAGCACGTGGCCTATCTTACCCAGCATTAATGTCTTTTCCAATGAGTCCTCTCTTCTCATGATGTGTTCAAAGTACAGCAGTCTCAGTTTGGTCATCTTGGCTTCCAGGGAGGTTTCCAGCTTCATCTGCTCCAGGACCCATTTGTTTGTCCTTTTGCTGTCCATGGGATCCTCAGAACTCTTCTCCAGCACCACATCTCAAATGCATTGATTTTCTTCCTATCATATTTTGTAACTGTCCAGCTCTCACATCCAAACATGGTAATTGGGAATACAATGGCTTGCATGATTCTAACTTTTGTGCTGAGCTGTATATCTTTGCATTTTAGAATCTTTTCTAGTTCTTTCATAGCCACCCTCCCCATTCTTAATCTTCTTCTGATTTCCTGACTGCAGTCCCCATTTCTATCAATGTTTGATCCCAGGTATGGGAATTCTTTTACTATTTCTATTTCTTCATTGACTAGGTTGAACTTGTGAAGGTCCTCAGTGGTCATTCTTTTATGTTCAACATTAAGCCTGCTGTAGTACTTTCTTCTTTGAGTTTCCTTAGTAGGTGTTCCAGGTTTGTGAGGTTTTCTGTTAGTACTATGGTGTGATCTGCATATCTTAGATTGTTGATATTTCTTCCTCCTATTTTCATTCCTCCTTCTTCTGTGTCCAAGCCTGCTTTTCTTATAATATGTTCTGCATACGGTGAACAGATAGGGTGAAAGGATACAGCCTTGTCTGACCCCTTTGCCAATTGGGAACCATTCTGTTTCTCCATGTTCTCTTCAGACAGGAGCCTCTTGTCCTGAGTACAGATTCCTCATCAGGACTATCAGATGTGTTGGAACTCCCATCTCTTTAAGGGTCTTCCATAGCCTTTCATGATCAATGCCAGGGGTAGGCAACCTAAGGGCCCAGGGGCTGGATACGCCCCCCCCCAGGCCTTTGGACCAGCTCCAGGCCAGTCCTGTCATCACCACCGCTGCCCCCGCCCCCCTGCCCCCCCCCGCCGCCCACCATGATGATATTGATTATTGTTGTTATTACTTGTTGCACCGGCACAAAAGAGTCCATACACCTTTTCTTGGATAATAAATTGGCCACAACTTTATTTATCTGTACAGGGTCTTAAAACAGCTTTCAATAACAGTTTCTCAATTGACCATAATTTTATTCTTGACACATGTGTCCTTGTACTTAACTGCAGTATCAATCAAGATTAAACCATGCCCATCACAACATGTGTCAAGAACATCCTGTTCAAATTAGTTACACAATTTCAACAAATCATCCCCCCCGGAAATGACGTCATAATTAAACATATGACGTAAGCAAGTTATGATGCAATCAACATGGTTGATGACGTCATGGAGAGTTTGGTTAACTTGATGATGTATACCCATCATCCACATTAATTAATCCTATTTGGTAAGTTCTAATAGCCGAATTATCCCCGAGGGGGGGTCCCTGCCCACCACAGGAGGGGGCGAGCCTAGCTTGGCATCCCCCCCCGAAAGGGTCATTTAAAGCCACAAGCAATAGAATCCAGGTATACGTCACAGCCCACCGGGGAGAGGTGAACCCCATCGCCCCTGTACAGATGTGGCAAACAAACCTTAATTTATCATGTTCAATCACCAAAATCCCCAATTTCCCCAACTTCTTGCCAACAGTTCTGTTCCACTGACAATGAGCCGCGTTGGTAGCAGAGTACTTTCATGTGCCCGCCCAGTTATGACATGGCAATAAACTTGGTCCCCAAAACAACAGCTAGTGGCAGTTTACATTTAATGTCCTGCATGGCCCCCCAAAATGTGTTTGGCTAACTGCGAACCGGTCAGCTTTACAAAGTCATTCTTACCCAAGTAAATAAGAAGAGTCCTCCTTTCACCTCAAGCTCAGATCTTGGCGAGATTGCATGATACAGCGCTCAGCCCAGAAGATCAGGTCGTGCCCGACTATCCAGACAGCATCCTGTTCTTGACTTGTGCAAAGAGTAACGGACTGAAGAATTGCCTGTCAATCTGTCTTCTCCAGACTCCATAGATGCATCGGCAATAGCAGAGGTTGCGCTGCTGCCTCCAGACCCAAATGTTGAAACCTGCAAAAATAAAAGAATGACAGGGCAACTGCCAAAAGATTTAGTAAGCCAAGTATGTTATAAGCATGAATAAAACATTGTATTTTAGATACTGCACAACCATAAACAATGACCAATGACATCACCCTTGAGTATTTGGAGCTCTGCACATTAACTATATGAACTACTGCTTATTTATTACACCAAATCAAACAGTTTTATGCGCAAATTGGATTGGCCATAAGCGAACTGCTACCACAATAGGGGAGAGTTCCAGAAAAGTAACATCTCTGGTCCAACCATTATCCACCCCATACTGAGGGAAAGCCTTAGCCACCCACTGACCTTTCCAATATAGGCCAAATCCAGAGTGTACATAACAGTCTGCCTTTAAGGCATGTCGGTCCACCAAATTGAAAACGGCAATGAATTGCTCCAAAATTGGTTCCCAACCCTCAATTCCTCACATATCCCACTCATGATTGGAATGTGATGATGCCAAGGGAACACCCATCTCTGCCATCAAAACTTTTAAAGCCGACAAGTATCCATTACTAATTTTTTTAGAAGCAGCAAGAAGTAGAACTGTTAGGTTTTGATGGGATATATATAGTCAACACATCAGTTATTTTTCAACAAGTGGTAGCAGAGGATGGTTTATGGTTTCTGTCGTTCCGGATGCCTGGATGCTTCAGTTCCGTGGTTCTGATGGGCCAGAACAAGCTGTTCATATGCTTTGGATTTTGATAAAGACGGGAATGCTCTCTCTCTCTCTCTCTCTGTCTGCTGAAGCTGTTTGGAAAGCGAAGAGTGTTCGTAGGCTGCGCCGGGAGACACGCAGAGCAAAGGAATTCAAGCCTGATTTATGGCCGGCAAATGGCGTGCTGCAAGTAAATTGCTTATCTGAAGTAATAAATTTCAAAGGACTGTCTCAGAAAGCTGTTAAGCAAAGAGAAAATACCAGCTCTACAGCCGGCTGGTTTGTGTTGCATTTTAAATAGACAGTGTCCTGTAAAAGCAGCTGGGAGGGGCAAGCAGTTTTCAACGCTTGTGCCTAATTAAAAAGGAAAATTTAATCATGGATATGATGAAATTTCCAAAATTGACCTCCAATAATTTTACATCTTGGAACATTTATGCAAAGGTGCTTCTTGTGAGAGAAGGTCTTTGGAAAATTGTAGAAACGGGTCCTTCCCAAAATCCTACTCAAGCTGAGATTGAGAGAAACGCCAGAGCTGTGGCAACTTTGCACCTCCTCCTTTCTGAAGGGCAATTAAACCATGTGAAAGATATTATGACCGGGAAGGAAATCTGGGACAGTTTGAGACAAATTCATCAGTCTTCCACAGAGTTAGCTAAGATGATGTGGGCAAAAAGACTTTTTCCCTGTAAAATGAAAGAGAAAACTACCCCTGAGGGACACTTGGACCAAATGAGAAAACTGTTTGCTCAGGTTCAGGCGAGGGGCATTAATTTAGAGGAATCTCTGAAAGTTTACATTCTGCTGGGATCTTTACATAAAAGTTTTGACAGCATACTGTTTGGATTACAGGGCTTACCTGGCGCTCAACTCACCTTAGAGCTTGTGTCTAGTAGAGTGTTGGAGGAATCTCAGTGGAGGAGATTTGAAGCTGAGCAGTGAAAGCAGGGATCTGCAGCTGCAAAACCTCCAAATGCCACAGAGGGAGCTTCCAGGGAGATATTGACTGAAAAAGCAGCAGTTTCAAAAGGCAAAATTTGCTACTATTGCAAAAAACTGGGACATCTGAGAAAGGACTGTAGGAAGCTGGCAGCAGATAGCAAGAGAGGACATCCGCAGCATCAGCAGCCACGTCCCCCTGGTGGTAACAGGGGAAACAGCAGAAACAGAGGAACTGTTGCTGTGACTAGAGGCTGTAACAGTGTGACTCAAATTGAGCAACCCAGCCATTGGATCCTAGACAGTGGGTGTTCCACGCACATGGCAAATAAAATTGAACTGTTCCAGAGCAGAAAACCCTCAACTGTGACTTCTGTTGCCCTGGCAGATGGGGCAGCAAAGCAGATTCAAGAAATGGGAACTGTTTGCATTCCAGGGTTTGGCAAAAGTTTTAAAAATGTCTTGTATGTACCTAACTTGCAAAACTGTTTAGTTAGTGTGTCTGCTTTGACCACAGATGGGTACAAGTTGAGTTTTGAGGGGGATGAATGCTTAATCTTTCAAGATGATGAAATTTGTGCTAAAGCCATTAAGAAAGACAAGTTGTACTACATGGCTAATGGGGCAGAATGTGCATTTGCACAAAATGAGCCTTTGCATTCAAATTGCATTCACTATTTTCACAGAGTGCTGGGTCATGTTGGTTTTCAAAATCTTTTGAAACTGGAGAAAATTTGTCCTGAGTTTAAAATGTCACCATGTTCAAACCACTTAGAGTGCTCAGTTTGCAGCAGGATTAAGTTGAAAGCTTGTCCTGTGACCAAACGAAGCAAATTTAAAGCAAATAGACCATTTCAAGCTGTGCATTGTGACATTGCTGGACCAAGAAATCCAACACTAGGGGGCAGCAAATATTTCATGGTGATTATTGATCGCTTCACAAGATTTTCCTATGTGATTCTTTTGAAAGAAAAAGGTGAAGCAGGAGAAAGATTTAAGGAATGGGTGAACATGATTGAGAGAGAATTTGAATACAAGGTGGGATCTTTAGTCACTGACAGGGGAGGCGAATTCTTGTCTCACCACTTGAACAATTGGTTAAGAAAAAAGGGAATTAGGCATTTTACCACCAATCCTTGTACTCCTGGGGAGGATGGGATTGCTGAACGCAGGATTGGCGTGTTGAAGCAAATAAAAAATTGCATGATGCTTGATGCAGGTGCTCCAGAGCACCTTCGGGGGGAGGCAATTCTCACAGCTAACTTTTTGGCAAACCGTACTTGGAATTCTGCTGTGAAGAATACTCCTTACCACATGCTTCACAAAAGACCACCCAATTTGAAATATCTGAGAGTGTTTGGACAGTATGCTAATGTGTATGTCCCTGCAGCTTTTAGAAAGAAAGGTCAGCCCAAGTGGAAATGACTAATGTTTGTTGGATATTCAGGAAACAGTTACAGGTTTTACCTGGATGGAAGAGAAATTCTTTTTTCAAGGAGCGCGAACTTTGAGAAACATTCTGGGTGGGAAAACATACATTCAAACAAAGAGGTGTTTCTTAGACTGGGTCAGTTAGAAACACAGACAGCACCACCTGCCAGAAATGGAGGGGCAGTGAAGCAAGAGTCAGATTCTTCAGATAGTGAGGCTAGTACATCAGACAAGTTGTCACATACACGTCCACCAGCGCCTAGAATGACAGAGACTAGGAGACACAGAGACAGGGACACACAGTCAAGTACAGATACTGAGGATGATGAAGGAAAAACAAGAACAACAGTTTTGAGAAGAACCACTAGAGTAAGAAAACCTCCAGATCATTTTAAGGTGCAGGAAGCTAAGGCTTGTACAGTTGTGGTAGATGAGCCTGAGAGTTACAAAGAAGTACAAGATTGTTGTGATGAGGAAAGGTTGAAATGGGAGTCTGCAATGGAGCAGGAGTTCAAGTCTTTGGTAGACAAAAATGTGTTTGAAATTATTGACAGGCCTGCAAATCACAAGGTGATAGGTTGCAAATGGGTTTACAAAAGGAAGTTGATGCCTGATGGTAGTCAAAGATACAAGGCCAAATTGGTGGCTAAAGGGTTTGCACAACAGAGGTTTGAGAATTTTGATAAAACTTTTTCTCCAACAGCAAAGCCTGAGAGTTTGAGATTGGTGTTGGCTTTGGCTGCAAAGAGGGATCAGTTGGTGCATCATTTTGATTTTGAGACTGCATACCTGAATGCAAGTCTTGAGGAGACTGTCTACATGGAGCAACCTTTGGGGTTTCAGCAGGATAGTGATAGAAAGGTGTACAAATTGAAGAAAGCTTTGCATGGTTTGAAGCAGAGTGTCAGAAGCTGGAATCTTTGCATACATGAAAAGCTGGTGAAGCTAGGTTACAAACGCAGTATAGCTGATGAGTGTGTTTACACAAAAGGAGATGTGATTTTGGTGATTTATGTTGATGACTTGTGTGTAGGAGCAAATTCAAAACAGGAGATTCAGACAGTGAGGAAGGAGTTGTCAAAGAAATTTGGTGTCAAAGATCTTGGAGTTTTAAGGTCTTATCTAGGAATTGATGTTGAATGGAGTGAAGATGGGAGTTGTTTGTTAAGTCAACAGAGGAAAATTCAAAGTTTGATAGAGAAGTGTAGATTGCAGGATGCAAAAACAGTGAAAAGTCCAATGTCAGTTGGTTATGTGAATAGTGAAGGGACTAGAGAGTTTGAAAATCCAGAGATGTATAGAAGCTTTGTTGGGAGTTTGATGTTTATCGCCAATAACTCCAGACCAGACATTTCTTTTGCCATTGGGATACTTGGAAGAAAAGCAAATTGTCCTACAGTGGAGGACTGGACAGCAGTGAAACATTTGTTGAGGTATTTGAAGGGTAGCATGGATAGGAAATTGAAGTTGCAAAACAGTCGAGCTGGACTTGAATGTTTTGTTGACAGTTCGTTTGCTTCTGAGCTACAAGATAGAAAGTCAGTGACAGGATTGTTGATCAAGTTTGGAGAAAGCACAATTGTTTGGAGAAGTAGAAAACAGGGATATGTAGCACAAAGTACAGGAGAAGCCGAGTTTGGTGCTTTATCTGAGTTAGTTAATGAGATTGAATGGATTAGACAGTTGTTGAAAGATTTGAATGAGGAGTGTGTTGATCCAGTGTTGATAAATGAGGATTCTCAATCTTGCATTGCAATGGCTGAAGCTGAAAATCTGAAGTGCAGAACAAAGTACATTGGTGTGAGGTATCAGAATGTCAGAGAATTGGTACAGAATGGAATTGTGAGTCTGCAGTACATTGAATCAAAGCAGAATCAAGCAGACATCTTGACAAAGGCATTGACCATTGATAGACACGACTAGATGTCATGTCTACTTGTCATGTCATAAGTTTAGGCCTAGCCATCGAGCTAAGTTAGTTTTTGTAACAGTTTTTAGTTTAGTATGCAACATACACACATCATACATTTCAGGAGGGGATTGTTAGGTTTTGATGGGATATGTATAGTCAATGTTGAAATGTAAAGATGTGTGTCTGTATTTTTCCATGGTGAGAAAACTGCTTCTGGGCCTAGAGCACAACAACCCCAGCCCAGGTGTGTTAGAGTCATAACAATGGAGTTAACAAGCTAAAATACTGTGAGAGTTTTGTTTATAGAGTGGATTTAATAACAAAGATTGTTTTGAGAAAATCAGTCACATGGTAGAAGATGGACAACAAGGGGTTTGGTTAAAACACATCATGTAAAAATCAACTAATTAGCCTGCAAGGTAACACCCAAAAGAGGTGGGGAAAAGTTTGGCTGGGAGCTGTGCTTTAGACAAAGGAGTCAGTCTATTCTAACTTTTCAACTGTATGGATTAGCTATCACTATTTTTGCAGATGCTGTAGCTTGATTAATTTTTCAAAATGTAGCATTTGTTGTTTTGTTCCTGTTAGCCAACCTGGCTAAAGTGATATTTTACTGGACTTTGTAGTTTTACTTTGCCTATGCTATTTTACAATAAAAACTAGAGGCTTGCTGGAACTACCTGCGTGTTGCTGATTTAATGCAGGGCAAACAGCCTTGCTAACTGGACTACATCCTGCATGGAACTCATCACAACACATCAATTATTTTTTAACCCCATTGGCATTGCCTTATCGGAATCATACATTCCATCAAATTGAAAACCCAGCAAAACAAAGTCCCTAGGATGCACTAGAAGCTGCTTTAAGGAAGATATCCTGAAACACTTTGCAAACAGGGTTCCCTTGCCCAAGGCTCTGAGCAATAGGACTGCTAAATCAAATTATGAGTATTATACAGATGCTAACGCTGTCCCAATAGCATCATTCACAGGTTCCCCCTTTTGGGATAAGAAAGATTATACATTAACAGTATTCTCCTGGTGCCTTCTTAGGCACAACACCCAAATGTGACAATCAAAATGTTGGTATTGGCAGGTGTTCGTGGGGCCCAGATATCCTTCCTGCTGCCAGTTCTTTGGCCAACTTATCACCAACAATCCCCGGCAACTTCCTCACCGAATGTGCATTAGGTGCGTATCAGTGAACCCTCAAACCCAAATAAGGTATATAAGACCATGTGAAAAACCAACCAAAAAATACTGTGCAGAATCCGGGTTAGGATGAATCCGCAGCCATGCAGCCAGAACGTCTAATTTAATCGGCATTGGTGCTTTACCCTCCTGCTGGGGTTGGCTGAGAGGGGACCCCAGCACCAGTCTTCTTACCTCTAAAGTAGGAAGTGCCTGAATGCTTGCCTCTGCAGGTGTTACATTGGTGGTCTGACCTGCAGGACTGCCTCCTGCACTTACCAGCATTGAAATCCCAACAAAGTCCCAGTGCTTTTCCTCCCCCGTGGCAGGCCTCGTATACTGCCCTCTTGGCTGCGTGACCATAGGCACACAGCCATTGCCACACCTGGTCAAAGGTGAGACCCCCACCATAACATCTCCCACAACTCCGACTGCACATGCCGCCATGACAAAGAACGGTCTAAAGCAGCCCTTATCAGGAACTGCTCATCGTACTGCAGCCAAGCAGTCCCCCTTGAACTGAAATGGCAGTTGGTGTAAGCCTTAATCATTATCTCATGATATTTAGAAAGTCAGGAGACTTGAGGGCTCTTTCTCTTCAATGACACCCCTGTAAATGGTAAAGCCCATCATCCAGTTAACAAAATTCCTCTTTAACTTAGGGCATTTGTGAACCTGGAATTCCTTTGGTAGATTAAATACAACCTCATCCTTCACCAGAATTCTTGGGACAGGATTGCAAATGAGAGGGAAAAGAAATCAATATACTCCCCTTTCCAAATCTTTTCTTTTGCAGCAAGCGGGAGATATAATCCCAAAGGAGTGGAGATCCCCTACATAAGGGTTGCACTCAGCTGTTCCGCCCACCCCATCTAAACCTAACTCTCCCCACTGTCACAACCCCCCCCCCCCCCGGAGCCACCTACCTTGGCCACCGAGGGCTGCTCGGCCTGCATCCTCGATTCATGAACCTGGGTTGCCCCAGGCATCGCTGAGGATGCATTAAGAGATATCTGGGTTCAGCACTCAGAACCACAGCTCAAACCAGCATGCCCACCTGGAGCCAAGAAGCAAATATAGTATTAGAAACAAACCTGAACTTGAAAAGTGCTGTGAAGCATCCACTAATACTTGTGTGGCTCCTGCAGAGTGTGACAGAACAGCAACTCGGGTGCCGTGGTAGGGTGTGAAGATCACCTCCTACTCCCCTGATTAATGTCTCCAAGGTTTCAGGAGCCAGCCCTCCACTCATATCTGAAACCACCGCCCTCTGGACCAAGTTGTAGAAACCTGCCAGTGTGGGCTGCTCAAACACAGGGGCAGCTGCACCCTGTTGTCCCAACCAGGAACCTTTTAAAACAGTTCCATTAACTCAGCTATGGTTGGTTGCCCAACCTCGATAGCTGAGGTCGCCAGGGGACTATGTGCTGTATTATCCACAAACTTACCAGGTGAGGAAACGTCCAGCACCTGTGTCACCTAAGATCCCACCCCTTGATCATCATTTAGGGCTGAAATAGCTGGGGTTCTGGAACAAACATCCGGCACCCTCTTCTGGGCCAATTGCTCACACACCATTATGTATGCCTGCATAGTACGACCCAACTGGGCCAGGTGTAAGACAATTTCGCTGCCCTACCCTGGGGCATTACAGGGCACTTAGTTGCCAACTGACTAGCTGTAGGGCCAGCTGGTGTCACACTTTGTTGCCAACTGACTAGCTGTAGGGCCAGCTGGTGTTGCACGCCACTTAGCATAATACTTATTGTGAGGTAAAATTCCTTCAGACTAAAATTACAAGGGCCTTTGGGTTATAGCGTTTGTGTTAAGGACTATAAGCCCTTAGCCAACAGTCAAATTAGAGAACAGCCCAGTAACATTAATGAGCCCCAGGGAGATAATTTGCTCCAGGCAATGTGAACCTGAAATTACAATGCCTTGGGTTAAAGTGTTTCCCTTAAGGGCTAAAACCCACAAGCCAGGAATCACTATGACTTTCATTATTCCAATGAGCCTTTTTTTTTTCAGATAGACAGTTAAACCATCCCTCAACAGGGGGAAGCTAAGTTAAAATGCCCCAAGCAGGGGCAGCCAGCACACACAAGCACAAGTCCCCAATGGCCTTATCCAGTCCCAAGCAGGAACTACCAGTAGGCACCAATGGCCTGATCCTGCCCCAAGCAGGAGCCCTGTCCCAAGCGAGGACTACTTTTTTTTTTCCAGGCACCAAAGGCCTTATCCTGCCCCAAGCAGGGGCCCTGTCCCAAGCAGGGACTACTTTTTTTCTTCTTTCAGGCACAAAAGGCCTTATCCTGCCCCAAACAGGGGCCCTGTCTCAAACAGGGGACGCCGTGTGCCAATTTAGACTGTGACTTAGAATAATAGAATCATAGAGTTGGAAGAGACCCCAAGGGCCATCCATTCCAACCCCCTGCCATGCAGGAACTCCCAAACTTGCTGCGAGACATGATGGCTAGTTAAACATAAGTTAAACTAAAATTAAATGTAGTGGGCCCTAATAAGCACAATTTGTGTGTGTGTGTGTGTGTGTGTGTGTGTATAAATGGCTCAGGGTTAAAGTGTTCCAATTGAGGATTATACCCCTAAAGCCAACAATAAAATACCTCCTTTATTGAATTAGTATACCCCAAGGGAACAACCCCCCCCCCAAAAAAAGGGGCAGAGTAACAGGGAAAACAGGCCATGCCAGGCTGCAGGCCTCCCAAAAACATGGGGCCACCCTCCCTGAGGACTTGAATTGTCACCCAGGCCACACCAGGCCTATTAAACAGGGCACCCCCGCCCACACCAGGCCTTGCTGTGCCTATAAACTGAGTGAGGCCTGGGAAAAGCAGGGCCTTACTACACTGGCCATGCCTCACTTGACTGCCCCAGCAAAAATGGCTGCAGCCACATGGCAGCCAAGGGCTATATAGCCCACAAATCTTGCAGGCAATCTCATGAGATCCAAAGATCTCGTAAGATTACCCAGTGTGCTGGGGGATCTCACGAGATCCCCCTGATTGGCTGGGCAGAACAGGAAGGGCAGGACTTCCTGCCCGCCCAGCCAATTGCGGCATCGGCCTCTTAAAATGGCCGGTGCAACAGAGAGCCCCTCCTGATGCATCGGGGGGGTTCTTTCTTGGGGTTTTCTTGGCAAAATCTCCACAGAGGTTTTTCCATGGCTTTTCTGGGGCTGAGAGAGTGTGCATGCATATTTTTTTAATTTATTTATTTATTTATTTATTTATTTTGGGGGCTTCGGCCCCCCAATTGTCTGAGGGACAGCAACCCGGCCCCCGGCTCAAAAGGGTTGCCTACCCCTGATCTATGCAGTCAAAGGGTTTGCTATAGTCCATCAAGCACATGCTGATTTTCTTTTGGAATTCTCTGGTGCACCCCATTATCCATCATATGTTTGCAATGTGGTCCCTCATGGCTCTTACTTTCCTGAACCCTGCTTGGAATGCTGGGATTTCTCTCTCCATTTATAGTTCAAGTCTATTTTGCTATATTTTGAGCATGATTTTGCTTGCCTGGGAGATTAGCGCTATGGTTCTATAGTTGCTGCAGTCTCTTGTGTCTCCCTTTTTGTGGATGAGGATGTATATTGATTGCTTCCAATCTGTTGGCCATCGTTTTGTTTTCCATATCTGTTGACATATGTTGATTAGCACTAGAGTTGATTCTGTCAATGTGGATTGCAGCAGTTCGATTGGAATGTCATCTGTTCCTGGTGATTTGTTTTTTGCTATTTCTCTTATTGCAGTTTCCACCTCACTTTTTAGAATTTGGGGTTCATCTTCATATGGCTCTTCATTCCATGTGTCCTTCATTTTGTCATTTCTTTTGTATAATTCTTCTGTGTATTGCATTCAATGTCTTTATATTCCTTCCTGGTCTTGGATTATGTTATTTTTATTGTCATAGATCATCCCAGTCCTTGGTTTGAATTTTCCCTTGATTTCCCGAATCTTGTGAAATAGATCTCTTGTTCTTCCCTTTTTGTTGTTGTGTTCTATTTCTCTGCATGGGTTGTTGTAGTAATTTTCTTTATCTTTCTGCACAAGCCGTTGTACTGTTGCATTCATAATTCTCAGTTTGTTCCTATCTCACTTTTGTTTTTCTTTTCTTCTCTTCTTTTCTTTATTGCTTGTAGTGTTTTTTCTGTCATCCATGGCTTTTTCTCTTTCTTTTTGTTTATTAATATTGTCTTCTTTTATTATGTCCCTGGCTTTAGAACATAGTTCCTCTGGCTTTTGGTCTATTATGCCTGTTAATGCAAATCTGTTTGTTATAATGTTAGTAAATTCTGTTGAGATATTATTTAGATCATATTTTGGTATAATCACTGGTTTTATTTTCTTCTTGAGTCTTACTCTTATTTTTGATATGAGTAATTCGTGATCTGTGCCACAGTTGGCACCTGGTCTAGTCTTGGCCACCAGTATAGAGTTCTGCCATCTTTTGCATCCAATTATAGAGTCTATTTGATTTTTGTGTTGACCATGTGTTGATGTCCATGTGTACGGCCTT
Source organism: Phrynosoma blainvillii (assembly GCA_026167975.1). Classification (NCBI taxonomy): domain Eukaryota; kingdom Metazoa; phylum Chordata; class Lepidosauria; order Squamata; family Phrynosomatidae; genus Phrynosoma; species Phrynosoma blainvillii. The sequence goes on along the minus strand of JANUYF010000002.1, from coordinate 65,159,286 downwards.
CTTTCTGGTTGTATCGAGAATGTGTTTGTAATGAATAGGTTATTGGCTTCACCTGCTTCATTTCTTTTGCCTAATCCTAATCTGCCTACTGTTTTTTATTCTTCTTTGCTTCCAATTTTTGCATTCTAATCCCCAATGATCAGCTTGACATCCTGTGTTGGTGTGCTGTTAATTTCTTCCTGTAGTCCTTCATAGAATCTATCAATTTCTTCCTGTTCTGTCTCTGTGGTTGATGCATATAGGGGATATAACCACATATATTTTAGAAGAAGGGGAGATTATGGACTCTAATAACATACACAGAATAAATAGCTTTGAGCGACTTTGGCAACAGCAGGGCAGCTCGTCACTAGAGACAAATCTCATCCTAGCAATCACCACAGTGGGATTATAAGGATATAAATTCTTATCAATCTGAACCCAGAGAAGGTGTTCAGAGAGTGGGGGTCTGAAGGAGGTTCCAGTTTGTTGATCGGGGAAGATTTCATAGAGGTAATCTCTAAACTGTGGGGAACGGGACCATAGGGCAGCTGAGCCCACTTGTGCCAGCCATTATTGGCATTTAGCCCAGTCTGCTACTAATTTTAATTTAGAACTTAGATTTGAATAGCTAAAGTTAAGAAACTTTATAATTGTGCCTTTGTTCTGATATATCTTTGGATTATAATAATTGGCTTTAGAGCAGTGAAATAAGATCTACAAAGCATTATTTAAAGGACTTTCTCTTTCTGTTCCCTCCACAGGAGAGTTGGTTAAAACATCTAATAAGGGAAACCTGAAGTGGAAAAGTTTAGATATAAAAAGGGCACTGGAGAAAGTGCATCAGAGATTAAAGAATTTATGAGTGTGATTAAAGTGAGCAGTGCAGGATAAATTTCAGAAAGGAAAAATAAGACAGAAAAGTGTCAGAAGATCACTCAGTAGAGTGGAAAGACTGGCTTGAGAAGTGAAAGTTATGGAATGTGAATGTAAGACAAGAGAAAATAGGAGAGTGAATAACAGAGGGAGGACAAATATAAGTGTTGTGAGGGTGGAGAAAAAGATGCAAAGACATATATATTTAAAATAACTAGGATAATCTATAAAAAGAAAGAAAATGTTGGAAGGAGGACAGGGGACAAAACAACAGACTGAAATAAATCAACATAATTGAATTAATTGGGGGAAAGGGGGAAAAAACAAGAAGAAAGACCATGCTGGAAGGAGGACAGGGGATGAGACAATGGACTGTTAACAAGATAAATATTATAAGGACAGGGATGGGACGATGGACTGTAAATAGAAGAGCCAATGGAGGGAAAATATAATAAAAACAAGAAAGAGTGTTCTGGAATGAGGACAGGGGATGAGATGACGGGGGAAAGAAATTATAAGTAGGAGGAAAAGAGAATTGTCTGGGGTTTGAGGAGAAGATAAGTGTGAGAGTAGAAAAGAAAAAAGAGTAGAGAAAGTTTGCATCGAAAGGAGAACGGATCCCTGAACAGTGGTTTTTTTCAAGACTGAGGAGATTGTGGATAAAATTACTTGGTTTTCAAATTAATTATTGTAACTTTCTTATTAACTTTAAATGTAAGATTAAAAATTCTCAGAATTAATTGTATAATATTAAAATTGATATTTAAAGGAATTGTGGGTTATTTTTCTGTTTTTTTATCCTTATTTCTGAATTGGAATTGAGATTTAATGATTCTATAAATACTCATGATTTAAATACTATTTATTTTAATTATTACAGTTGCCCTTCCGTTTTTGCAGACTTGAAGTCTGCAACTTTTGCTTATCCTTGAGGAATGAACAGAGTGGCACAAAATGGGGTGTGTGCCCATAGCATGTGCCCACTCGCCCCTGCAGACATGCACCTCCATTCAAGCCAATAGGGCTTGAATATTTGCATTTTTCCTTTTTTGCAGGGAGGCCCAGAACAGATCCCTTGTGAAAAAGGAAGGGTAACTGTAATAGACAAATTACAACACATGTATATATTAACAGACTTTGAGAAGTTAATTGTTATAATTGTTACAATTATATTATTAGAAACTGATTGTCTTGGATAGAATTTTAACAAGGTTACAGTGAAAACTGAGAGCTCTGTAGTTGTATAATTAATGAATTTGATATAGTGACTAAGCTTTAAAATCAAACTTAGTTTTAAAAGAACTGACCATATAATTAATTAGTATGTTTATGGATTGAAATAACTTTAAAGATTTGATTGAACTTAATTAGATTAATTGTTATAAGAATTAGTTAAAATAACTTATCTGGTCTTTATTAGAAAGGAATTTATTTTTATAATTGTTTATACTGTTAACTTATTCTTTAGGATTTTTTGAACATTATTTAAGATTGACACTGATAAAATAGACTCCAGAATATATTTTAGATAGAAATATAACTTTGATGAAATAAGGATTTATAATATCATAAATAATTAGCTATTAAGTAAAATATTTTAGTAGCTACTACTTCTTTTCAAGTATAAAATGACCACATGCACTAAAAGAACTACCCCTGCTCAACATCTCAAAGAAGGGGTTGAACAAATGCCACCTTGACAGCCCTGGCTAAAGGCAGGGTATAAATAAAGTTTTATTTTATTTATTTATTATTATAAATCTTTGGACCCTACAGCAATTTTTTTGGGAAGAATTTAGGAAATTTAAAGAAGAAATGCACCTAGAAAGGAACCAAGAGTTAAAAACTTCTAGAAACGAAGCCAAGGCCAATATGCAACAGTAATTGAGTAGTTCTGGAAAGAAATTGGACAAAATTACTAAAGATATTGAAGGTTTGCAAACAGAAATGAAGAAATTGAGTGCTAAAACTGAAGAATTAGAGGGTACTACAAAATATTTAAACAATACACAAAGAAGGAATGAGAACAAGATCTTGTTGCATGAAATACATTACTGGAAGAAATGCCTGAAACTTAGTGGAATTCCAGAGGAGATAAAAGAAGATTTGTTTGATAGAATTATCTTGGAATTAGCAAAATTTGTTGAAACATCTGAAGATGAAACTTGTAAAGCAACTGGGATAATATTTAGAATTAATTCAATTGTGGCCAAAGAGAAGAAATAATCACATGATGTAGTAATATGGTTTATTGGATTTAAATAGAGAGCTCAAAGTCTGAAAAAAAATTATCTACAAGACTTTGTGATTGATGGAAATGCAATTAAAAACTATAAAGATGTCCCTCTGGAAATTCTGTGGAAAAAAACAAGATTATGACTCATGAACTTATGAAAAGGAAATACCATACTCCTGGGAAAGAATAGAAGAAGTCTCCTTATTTTACAAACAAAGAAGAATCAGAATTAATATGGTACAAAAGGCAAAAGACTTATTGGGATGAACTAAGAATGAAAACTAGGAGTGCGGAACATAGGAAAGAAGAAGAAGAGAGTGAATTGAAAAGTGATGATGAAGAAGAAACACACTTAGAACAGGAAAAAATAACTCAAAAAAGTTCTGGAGAAAAAGATGGAGAAGATGCTGGAATCTAAAGATAAAAATTGGATAAGAAGTATATTTAACAAGAACAAAAATGGCTATGAAATTAGGTTCCTGGAATGTTAAAGGATTGAATTCAAAATTTAAATGTAGTAAATTAGATGATGAAGAAAAAGCTGGATGTTATTTGTCTTGAGGAAGTCAAGATAAAATAAAAAGATTTGAAATATTTGAGAAATACAAGACTGGGACAATCTTTCATGTCTACAAAGGAAAAAAAGAAAAGGCAGTGTCATTTGTATAATAAATTTGCTACAATAGAGATATGCAAGGAAGAAAAAGGTCAGTTTATTGGAGTTGAACTATGATTCTGGAATATCAAATACTTTGTTTTAGGAATTTATGTACCTCTTGATGGTAAACATTTTTTTTTTTTGGTGAAAATTGGAAATGTATTACAAAACTTGGATTATGAGTATATAATAATCCTGGGTGATTGGAATGGGGTAATTGACCCCTTTCTGGATAGAGCATTCAATAGAAAGATTACAAAAAACAAATGAAAATTCCCAACAACTTTTTTTGAGTTACAAGAAGAAATCATCTTAATTGATATTTTATGGAAATTATATCCATTAGAGAAAAGTTATGCTTGTTTTTTTCAGAATTGCATAAATCAACATCTCAAATTGATGTGTTTTTGACCACTGCATCACTCCTCCCTAAAGTTAAAAAAATGGACATTTTTCTAAAATTTGTTTCAAATCACAATTTGATTATACTATCAGTGGAATGTGGAGTGAAACAATTCAACTGGAAATTAAACGACTCTTTATTAAATAATAGTACTTTTCTGGAAAAAGTGAAAAATACATTAAAGATTTTTAAAGAAAACACTGCAGGAGAAATGTCAATGAAAACAGTCTGGGATGTGAATAAGGCAGTGATGAGGGGGTTCTTAATTCAAAGAGGAACTGATTTAAAACATAAAACCAAGCATGAACTCCAGAAAATTGAAGAAGAGATAATGGAGGTTGGTGTAGGTGTGCTGAAAACATCATACCAGAGCGCCTGGCCCAACAGATTGTTTTACCAATTCTCACAAGGTTATGGTTATGCGAGAACTGGACGAGAGTTTGTTATATATAACTCAGTCCAGCCACATGGAGGCAGTCATTTTTATAGTCGAGATGGTGAGACTAACATCGATTCATTCTCTGCTTTTAGCGAGCTCGGCTTTGGCCTTGCATTTTTTGGGCTTGCGCCATTGTAGTTCTTCCCTTCTTATTCTGTTTTCCTCATCGTTTACTCCGGGGGCTCAGGTATTCTCCTAGAGCACTTCGCGGGGGTGAGCTGGCCTTCAGGGCCTCCCAGATCTCCGCATCCCCAATTCTTTGGGGACTACACCTGAGGAGGGTCCTCTGGGTTCTCTCTCATCAGGTGCGTCAATCTGGTACCTTTTAGGCCCTAAGACCTGGTACCTTTTAGGTCACCCAATCTGGTAAGGTTGGGACCCACCGCTGGTTGGTGGGAGGTCGTTTGCACTTTCTCCCGGCAGTGAGTGTGTGAAGATGCTTGTCTTCGGGGGAAGACCTCTCCAGCTGTGGTTGCCAGCAACGCTTCCAGGCTGTGGTGTCTCTTGAGAGACTTGGGAGAGGACAGCCTGCTAAGGCCAGGTGGTAATCATCCACAGGGGTGATTTTATTTACAGCCCATGTTCCTCGTCACTGACCTCAGGATGCCATGTAGTAAGGCCCAATCCAAACGCTGCGTGGCTTCTGCCGCACCTTCTGCAGGTCACTTGGCTTCTAAAAGACCTTCGAAGCCTAGCAGCAGAGAGGAGGATTTAGCTGCCCAAGTTACTCAACTAGGCAAAACTGTACAGGCTTGCATAGCGCTGTGCAATAAACTTGCACAAAAGGAACTCCAGGCTACTGCCTCTTCCTCAAGCATCAACCCTTCAGTTCTTGACAACACTGAAGCGTCTTCTTCCATGGCAGCACCTGAGTCTCAGCTGGCCTCTGCTACACCGGGTCCGCCGGTGGCTTCAGCAGTGGAGCTCAGGCACCCCACGGTTGCTGATGTGTGGCATCTTTTGCAAAGACTCCCTGGTTTGGCGATGCAGGGTGTGGTTCCCCCTGCATCTGGGCAGCCTACTATGGCTGATTTGTATAACCTCTTACAGAGGATGGTTCTAAGCGGTGCAATGGAGCAGGCTGGTGGTGAGCAAGGACATGATCAAGCAGCTGCTCCCTCCGCTACTTTGGACACCCGAGCTGTTGTGGGGCCACATTTCGGGGACCATTATGGTGAAGTGGTGAAATGGCTCAAGCTTCAAGATCAGGTGTGTCTCCTAGCATTGCGCAGTCTAATTGGCTTACCTTGGTATAGGCTCCAGGTAGCCAGGTTGGGCAGGGGGCGGCTTTGGAGCAGCCTAATCCTGGGACTTTGAATATGTCTGTCCAGGCACCTGTTGTTTCACAGGCACCTGACACGCGGGCACAGGGTGGTCAGCCCTCCGCTGATGCTAGCACTGCACCTGTTGTGCAAATTGCTGGTGCACAATTGTTACCTGGAGCGGTTGGCGGCATGGAGCCTACTCCTTACGCTGGTATGTCTACACCCCTTGGTTCTCACCTTCCTCTTGCCACTTATGAAAGGATTTGGAAGGGTGAATACATTGATTTATTTACTTTAACCTTTAGGGATCCTGAACCAAGGACCATGGTTAAGGATGGCATTGTTTTCAGTTTGCCAAAGGAGTTTCAGGTGCTCAAACGCCCTAAGCTCGAGCGCAACTTTGTGAATTGGATCATGGGATTCACTATCTATAGAGGTGTTATTGAAGAAAAAGAGCCCCTTAGATCTCCAGATTTTTCTAAATATCAGGAGATCATGACAAAAGCATATACCAATTGCTTATATAATTCCAGGGAGTCCAATATGATGAGCAATTTAGGATGCGAGCAGTGCAGGATCCCTCTATATCTTGGAGGCATGTGCAGTCTGAGCTATGGGCTGATGTCATGGTGGGGGCCTCCCTTTCGAGCAGGTGTGACAATGGCTTTGTCCCGATGGTCACCTTGCCGAGAGCGCCAAATGCGAGTCCTACCACGTGTGATAAAAGACAATTTGGCTTGTGTTGGGACTTTAACACTGGCAAATGTAAAAGACAACCCTGCAGGTTTGATCACAAGTGTAACACCTGTGGGGGTGGCCACTCCGGGAATTCTTGTAGTAAAGGAAAAAGAACAGGGAGAGGTGCTGTTCCTCAGCCAGCGTCCCCTGGAGGAAAAGGCCCCATCGCCAATTAATTTTGCCACCATGGAGTCATGGTTAAAAAATTATCCTAATAAGGAGGCTGCTTTGTATCCATTTCAAGGTTTTTCCTTTGGTTTTCATATTCCCTATACAGTTCCTAGGGTTTATCGCTTTGTACCTAATGCTTGTTCTGTGAGGGATTTGCCAAATGTAGTCAAGGAAAAAATTAGCTAAAGAAATTGCAGCAGGGAGAATTTCTGGACCCCATGATCAGTTGCCTATTCCTACTCTACGTTTATCCCCTCTAGGCGTAGTGCCTAAAAAAGCTCCTGGGGAATTTAGGCTAATTCATAATTTATCATACGCCAAAGGGAAATCAGTGAATTATGCAATTGACCCAGGGCTTACCTCAATTAAGTGTACATCGTTTGACACAGCAGTCATGATGATTAAGAATTTGGGTTCAGGTGCCCTACTGGCTAAATGTGATATTAAGTCTGCCATCAGTCTTCTCTCTGTACACCCAGATGATTTTGACCTGCTGGGTTTTCAGTTTGATGGAAATTTTTATTTTGACAAAGAATGCCAATAGGGTGCTCAATTTCTTGTGCTGAGTTCGAGAATTCAGCACTTTTCTCCATTGGTGTGCTGTTAAGAGAACTGGCAAAAAAGCTATTGCTCACTATTTGGATGATTTTTTAATAGCAGGTACCCATGGTTCCTCGCAATGCTTTAATACTTTAGTACAATTTCAGGAACTCATGCAGGAACTGGGAGTGCCTTTGGCGGAGGAGAAAACAGAGGGTCCACATACTCAGTTAACCTTTTTGGGCATAGAGATAGACACTATTGCTGGAATTTCTCGATTGCCCAATGAGAAGTTAGTGGCTATGAAGCATCAGGTTCCAATTATGTTGGAAAAATGAAAGGCTATACTGCTTGAGTTCCAATCACTTACAGGCCTGTTAAACTTTGCCTGTAGGGTGGTAGTCCCAGGACGAACATTTTGTTCTGGGCTTTACAAGGCTACTGCCGGAATAGTGGCTCAGCATCACCACATTAGAATCACAAGGGGCATTTGTGAGGATCTTAAGGTTTGGCACTCCTTTCTGGAGCATTATAATGGTGCATCATTCTGGAGAACCAAAATGCTGCTTCGTGCAGATTTCCAGGTGCATTCTGATCCTGCTGGTGCCCATGGCTTTGGAGTTTTTTGGAATGACCAGTGGACTGCTGAGGCATGGCCTCCTGCATGGGTTGAATCTGGTCTTACCAGGGACCTTACTTTTCTGGAATTTTTTCCAATTGTTGTGGCCGTGCACTTGTGGGCAAGCCACTTTGCTAACAAGACTGTTTGGTTTTGGTGTAACAACCAGGCAGTCATGCATGTAGTGAATTTGCAGTCCTCCAAATCTCCAAAAGTTATGAGTTTGGTAAGGGCAATGGTGCTCCAATGTTTAAAGCACAATGTATTGTTTAGAGCTCAACATGTTCCTGGTGTGCTTAACCCTTTGGCGGACACCCTTCTCATTTTCAGCTTACCAGGTTCTGACATTTGGCTCCTGAGGCCCCTTCACACCCGTTGGAGGTACCAGCGTTTCTCTGGAACCTTGGAGATTAGAAGTTTGCAGGGCAATGTCAAACTCCATTGCCCCATCAACACGCAAGTCATATCAAACAGCTCTAAATTCTTTTAGCCAATTCATGTTTGAGATTGGGGAGGAATTAAAATGGCCTATTAATGTGGACTTGGTACTTCGTTTTATAGTAGCTCTCAAACAATCAGGACTTTCACCGGTCACTATTAGAGGCAGGTTGGCTGCCCTGCCCTTTTTCTCTAAGGCAAATCGCTGTTTTGACCCAACTGTTGATTTCAGGGTCAAAAGGGTTGTGGAGGGATGGTTCAGAGAGTCTACTGAGTCAAAGTACGTTAGAAGGCCAATAACCGGCCCTGTCCTTTCCAAGTTATGGGAGCAATTGAGCCTGATATGTCACTCACCTGAGGAATTGGCCTTATTCAGGGCGGTATTTGCTACTGCATTTTTTGCTACCCTGAGGATTAGTGAAATTGTCCTGGGTTCCAAGAATGATAAATCGGGAAGGGCATTATTGATTTCTGACATCAGTTTAGATGAGCACGGGATCCTGATTCACATTAGGCGGTCTAAGACTGACCAGTTTGCTAAAAGTCAGTCTTTATTCCTGGCCAAGGCCCAACAGGGTCAAATCTGCCCAGTGGTAGCAATGGGAAATTATTTAAGAATCAGGCCTGATGCGCCTGGATATTTGTTTCTTCATTTGTCCAGCCTGCCCCAACACAATTCCAATTCAGGGCAGTGTTAAAAGAAGCGATAAGGAAGGCTGGGTTGCCTGAGGATTCTTTTTCCTCGCACTCCTTTCGTATCGGAGCTGCGACGGTTGCTGCCACTTATGGCTTGAGTGAAACTGACATTTGCAGGATTGGCAGGTGCCATTCACGTGCTTTTAAATCTTATGTTAGGCAATCAGGTAGTGGGACTCCTGATTAGTCATGCTGACTCCTTTGCTTTGTTTCAGCTGGCTTCATTCCTGGAGATATTTGGATAGTCAGACATAGCATGGTGGCTTGGGCAGAGCACTTCCTGCTGGAACACCGTTATGATAATTCCCTGGGCCTGGCCAACATCGGTTGCATGGTCTGGTTTGGGCAGAGGGGCATGATGTGGCCGGCTCTCCTGCCTCATATTAAGGACCTGGCACGGTCGCGTCCTCAACCCTGGGCAGTGGTTATTCACGTGGGGGAGAATGACCTCATCCGTGTACCTTGTTTACAGCTTGCCAAGCAAATCGTGAAAGATTTAGAGGAGTTTTTCCCTATGGCAGTAATAATTTGGACTAATTTGGTGCCTAGGCGATCCTGGTCTGGTGCACAAAAGGACTCTACCATCAACAATGCACGGTGATGGCTAAATCGCTTTGTTTCCAAGCAATTGATAAAAAAGAGCATGTTTGTGATTCAACATGACATTAAGCTAGACAAGCCTCAATTGTACAGGGCGGATGGGATACACCTCTCCTCAGAAGCGTTATTATTGTATGTTGGTGCCCTCTCTGATCAGATTTACGAAGCTATCTGTGGGGGGGGAGAGGGGATGCCTAGCTGGGCTGGCCCCCTCTTGTGACAGGGAATGACCCCCATCCCACAGATAAACTTAATTCAGCTAGTTAAATTGGGAATTAAAATTTGGCTCAAGGAAATGACATAATCAATTAATGTTTGATGTCATAACTTTCTGTGATGTCATATGATGAAATATGATGTCATTTCTGGGGGAAGGGTTTGTTTATTTGTTTATCTATTTACTGTTATTATTTGTTGTTTAATTATTGTTTTCCCACGGGCAGTGAAGGACCACCCTCGGGTGGGTACACCTTCATTTACACCTGTGGCAAAGTTGATATATTATAATTCAATCCTTCAATTTATACCCTGTACAATTTGATAAACGTCGTGGCCTGCTTAAACACAAAAAGGAGTCTTGTGTCCTTTGTGCCAGTGCAAATGTTTAACGTACTTAAAGAAACAGTTGGAAAAAATAATAACATTGGAAGTGGAAAAGAAAATGAGATATATCAAGCAAAAAACATTTTGAGAATGCAAAAAATCTGGAATATGGTTGGCCAATAGACTGAGAAATGAGAAACAGAAAAAATGCCATACTAGAACTAAAAATAGAAGAAGCAACAAGTAATAATCAAGATGAAATAGAAAAGGTGTTTCTAAACTATTATACCAAATTATACAAAAGGGACAAAATTACACTGGAATCAATTATAGAATATTTGGACAAGTAAGGAATTAAGCAAATTTTTGGGAAAACATTAAAAGGTTTTAAATGCTACATTCTTTTTGAATTATATGGCAGAAGGAGATTGTAAAGTTCCTATGGGTTGGAAACAAACCTAGAATCCAATATAAAATTATGACAATAGATAAAGACAAGGGTGGATTGGGCCATCCAAACTTTAAAACCTATTATGAAGCGGCTTGTCTGTCATGGATTTGTGACTGGTTGCTTCTTACTAATAAACATCTAACAGATTTAGAAGGAAGTGGAAATAGCTATGGTTGGCATGCTTATCTATTTTATGAAAAGACATAATCCAACAGGAACTTTAAAGATCATCTAATAAGGAAAGCTTTATTTAGAGTCTGGGAAAAATATAGAAGATGGATTGTTGATGGTTTCCCATTGTGGCTATCGCCAGTAGAAGCTTTTCACCGCACAGAGATCATTACAGATGGGAACTGGTTAAGATATAAAGACATATTGAAAATAGATAAAAGCAACAACATCAGCATAAAGTCCAGAGAAGAATAAAAGGAGGAAGGAATAGAGATATCATGGTTCCCATACTTGCAAATAAAAAAGAGGTTCAAAGCAGACAGGGAAAAGGGAAAATTCATTCTTAAAAAAATCAGACTTAGAAATTATTATGCTAAAAGAGAAAGAAAAAATAATATCAAGGCTTTATAAGAAGTTATTAGAAATCCAGACAGAAGATGAACTAGTTAATAATTATATGATCAGATGGGCCCAAGATTTAGGTGAAAATATTAGGCTAACAGAATGGGAACATAATTGGAGGAAAAGAATTAAATACACTCTTTCAGTAGAGGTACAGGAAAACTACTATAAACTACAATATAGGTGGTACATGACACCTGAAAAGATTTGTAAGATATATAAGACAACATCAAATCAGTGTTGGAAATGTGAGACAGAAAAGGGACCATGTATCACATGTGGTGGTCCTGTAAAAAAGCAAAAGAGTGGTGGAGAAAAGTGAACAGAACAATTAACGATATGTTACAGACCAACTTAAGCATCAAACCAAAAATATATCTGTTGGGAATGGTAGATGAAAGAAATGAAAGCAAGCATGGAAAAATTTTGTTCTATTTGATAACTGCGGCGAGGGTAGTTTACGCAAAAAAGTGGAAGGAAAAAGCAATCCCAGATCTATCAGAGTGAATAGAAAAAAATGTAAATTATATGGAAAATGACAAATTAACAATGATGCTGAAGGACACAGAGAACAAATATGATAGAGACTGGGATAAAGTAATTTATTTTATTAATACACAGATATGAAATTATTCAAAGTAATATAGTTAAGTATCAAAATTCCAAAACATGTAAGGAAACATTTCAAATAAGGTCTAACCCAAATAAAAACGGGATTTGTGAATTAGAATTACAGAAGTGCTGAAATTTTTAAGATTAAATATGTTTGAATAAAAGGATGTTAAGAGAAAAGAAAAATAACCTGAAGTGTAGGTGAGGAAGGATTTAATGTTTGCTTAGTAATGTTATATGTTAGATGTTTCATTCAGTTTTAGTTAGTGTCGGTATTTTGTTTGTTGTGTAACCTGTAAATTATATGTATTGTTATGTGGACTGTTTTTTTAATCAATAAAAAATAAAAGAAAAAAATGCTACATTCTTGGTAGAAGAGATCACTGAGGCCATTAATAAAGTTAAGATAAATAAAAAACAAGGACCAGATGGCTTTACAGTGTGGTATTATAACAAATTCCAAGATGAAATTAAAATTCCTTTACAAAAAACATTGAATAAAATATAAGATAATGGCATATTTGACTCATGGAAAAGTGTGGATAAAGCACTAATACCGAAAGAAGGAAAAGACTTAAAAGATATGACAAATTATAGACCAATTTCTTTGTTAAACACACACTGCAAGATTTTGACAATGATTCTTGCTGAGAGATTTAAACAAATATTAAAGGATAATATAGATGACAACCAAACAGTTTTCATACCTACAAGACAAATGAAAGAAAATATCAGATATATATATCACATATTTTGGAATTTTTTGAAAGGAACAATGATAGGAAATTAATTTTTGCAGATCAGAAAAGGCCTTTGGCAATGTTAATTGGACTTGTATGTTGGAAATACTGAATAGGATGGGAGTTGGAGAAAATAGTTTTTTGTGGGGGGTTTTTTGGGCTGTGTGGCCATGTTCTAGAAGAGTTTTTTTCCTGACGTTTTACCAGCATCTGTGGTGGGCATCTTCAGAGAATACTAGAATGGAATATATATATATATATATATATATATATATATATATATATATCTTCCATTCCAGTATTCTCTGAAGATGCCAGCCACAGATGCTGGTGAAACATTAGAAAGAAACTCTTCTAGAACATGGCCACACAGCCTGAAAAACCCACAAAAAACTATGGATGCCGGCCATGAAAGCCTTCGACTTCACAGTTGGAGAAAACTTTATAACCTGGGTTAAAAAGATTTATGAGAATCAATATGCACACTTAATTATAAACGGGAAGAAATTGAAGAAATTTGAAATTTCCCCTTTGTTATTGATGATGGTTTTAGAAATTTTGACCAAGATCAGGATGGATAAAGAAATTATTGGTACAAAAATTAAAGAATTTGAATACAAATTGAAGACCTTTGCTGACAATCTGATTATCATCTCGGACAAACTATGTAACCAAATAGAGAAACTGTTAAACATTATAGATGTTTTTGGGAAAATATCTGGATTTAAAATAAAGAGAACTAAGGCATCGATAATGACAAAAAAAATATCAGAAAAAGAAGATCAGATAATAGAGTATCAGATTGCCAGATCAAAAAAAAAAAAAAAAAAAAAGTTGAATATCTTGGAATATGGCTGACAAATAAAATTACAGATCTTTTTGACAACAATTATAAAGTTAAATGAACGGAAATTTTAAAAGACCTATCTGCTTGGAATAAATTACAATTTTCTTTATCTGGCCAAATAGAAGCTACAAAAATGAGGGTGCTCCCTAAAATGAATTTCTTATTCCAAATGATTCTAATTCTGAACAGTGAGACTCCATTGTAAGAATAGCAAATGGACAAAAAAAATTTATTTGGATCAATAAAAAAACCTCTGGTAAATTGGCAGACTATGACATGACAAGAAGAAGGAGGAGGACCAGGAGTACTAGACTTTAATCTATATTATCAAGCCAATGCTTTAGATTGGATTGATGAATGGATCACTTTGGACAATGTTAAGCTACTTAATCTAGAAGGCTTTAATAATAGGTTTGGGTGGCATGCGTACATCTGGTACAATGAAGCAGTGGCCCACAGTGAATTTTGTCATATTATTAAGAAATTGCTATCTCCCTCCGAGACGCTTCCCTCTTCTGTGACCAGGCTCCATTATGAGCCAGTAGTTCACATTTGCCAGCACTTTTTGGTTATGTCTTAGTGTTGTTTTTATATGGAGGAATTTACCTCCTTTATATTTTATTTTAAATTGTATTTGATTTAATAATTTTTAAGGGGGGAGGGGGGGAACTGTTCTTAACTTCTGTATGACGATTTTATGATGTTAGCCGCCTCGATTGCGCTCAGAGGGGCGGGGTATCAAATAAATATTATTATTATTATTATTATTATTATTATTGAAGAAATTCGAGAAGAAGATATACAAGCAGATTCCTTTGTGGGTTTCATCACATGAGGCATTTATAGGAAGATGGAAAGCTCTTGATACGTTGCTCACTAATAAGGATATTTTATTCAAATCTAAAAATAACAAATATGAATTGAAATCCATAGAATAACTGACACAATTAGATTCAAAGATGCATTGATTTCTATATCTACAATTAAAAGAAAGATTCAAAATAGATGAAAAAAATGACTGAATTCGGAGAGAGCACTTCTGATCTAGATAAGATATTGCTTAGTATGGAACCAAAGAAAACAGCTAAATTATATAGAGTATTATGAGATATGGAGCAAGAAGCAGGCTTAATAACAGACATTATGATTAACTAGGCACCAGAATGTGGCCATATTATCAATTTTTAAAGCTGGAAATATATTAGAAATAAGAAATATAAATTTACTAAATCTCAAAATCTAAAAGAAAACTACTGGAAGATGGAGCAGAGGTGGTATTTGACACTCAATAAAATTGCAAAAATATATAAAACTGGTCCAAATGAATGCTGGAAATGTCAAGTAGCAATGGGTTCATGGTTACATGTATGGTGGTGTTGCCCCAAACTTAATCTGGAAACAGATTCATATAACAATTGAACAAATGTTAAATATCAAATTTGAGATAAAACCCAAAATTTATCTACTGAACATTCTAAACAAAATTCCACCACAAACTGAAAAGAAGTATTGGTGTACAGTCGCCCATCTGTTCTTGCAGACTTGAGATCCATGGTTTTAAATATTCACAGAGGGGTGACCTCTGTTAAGATCAATGGGGGCATGCCCCATGACATGCGTCCCATTGAAGCCTATGGTGCATGAATGTCAGTGAGTCTTCATTTTTGTGGTGTGTGTCTGTCAGTAATGGATCGTCCATGAAATGGAAGGTCTACTGTATTATCTTATATTTGATAACTGATTGACATTAGCATAATTTTGGAAAAGTCACGATATGCCAGTGTTGGACGATTCATTAATGAAACTGTTAGAAATGGTCTAAATGAACAAATTAACCTATTATTTAAACCATAAAGATGTAAATGAAATTGAGGAAGAATGGTTCCCAATCTTGGAGTATTGTAAATTAAGGTGGAAGTAAGGTGTAGGAATGGTTATTACTTTGCTTTATGATGACAATATAGCTGGAAAGGAAATTACAAATTTTGTTTAGGCTCTAAGCATTCTCATATTAGTGTTATATTTTAAAATTAATGTGATGGAGATTAAGGTAGATTGATGAGGCACGTTATAGAGGAGACAGAGGAAGTTGTATATGTAAATAACCTCTAAAGAGGATTATACATGTATAATCACCATATTGTATATATCTGTTGAAGTATGTATTTTAATTTTTATAGAAATAAATAAAAATAAATAGAAAAATAGAAAAAAATACCTTTGGTATTCATAGGAGGAAATACAAAAGAACTGTCCACATTCTTCAGTAATCTTCAGAAGCTTACAATACAGAAGCTTACAAAAATAGACTTTCAATAATGCAGTTGTTTACATTGTGTAGTATATCCTTCTACTCAGAGATCACTACACAGAATTAGGTTCCACTAAGTTCCATACATGCCAGTACAACTTTGTGTTGGGATCATACAGCCTCATATAATGAGAAGGGGGGAAAGGTTCAGTCTGGCAAGTTATGAAAGACCTGTGATGGAGAGTTATTTAAACATATATTTTTTTTGTTCTGTGCCTTCAAGTTATTTCTGATTTATGGTGAACCTAAGGTGAATCTATCACAGTTAAGATTTGTCCAAAAGGGGTTTGCTTTGTCTTCTTCTGAGTCTGAGAGAATGTGACTTCCCAAGGTCACCCAGCAAGTTTTCATAGAATCATAGAATCATAGAGTTGGAAGAGACCACAAGGGTCATCTAGTCCAACCCCCTGCCATGCAAGAACTCCCAATCAAAGCATCCCTAACAGATGGCCATTCAGCCTCTGCTTAAAGACCTCCAAGGGAGAAGACTCCACTACTCTCCGAGGGAGTGTGTTCCACTGTCGAACCGCCCTTACTGTCAGGAAGTTCCTCCTAATGTTGAGGTGGAATCTCTTTTCTTGCAGCTTGCATCCATTGTTTGGGGTCCTAGTCTCTGGAGCAGCAGAAAACAAGCTTGTTCCCTCCTCGATATGACATCCCTTCAAATATTTAAACACGGCTATCATATCACCTCTCAGCCTTCTCTTCTCCAGGCTAAACATCCCCAGCTCCCTAAGTCGTTCCTCATAGGGCTTCGTTTCCAGACCCTTCACCATTTTAGTTGCCCTCCTTTGGACACGCTCCAGTTTCTCCACATCCTTTTTGAATTGTGGTGCCCAGAACTGGACACAGTATTCCAGGTGAGGCCTGACCAAAGCAGAATAGAGTGGCACTATTACTTCTCTTGATCTAGACACTATACTTCTACTGATGCAGCATAAAATTGCATTGGCCTTTTTAGCTGCTGCATCGCACTGTTGACTCATGTTCAACTTGTGGTCCACCTGGATTCCTAGATCCCTTTCACACGTAGTCTCATTCAGCCAGGTGTCCCCCAACATATATCTGTACTTTTAGTTTTTCTGCCCTAAGTGTAGTACCTTACATTTCTCCGTGTTGAATTTCATTTTGTTAGCTTTGGCCCAACTTTCTAGTCTGTTCAAGTCATTTTGAATTTTGATCCTGTCCTCTGGGGTATTAGCTACTCCTCCTAATTTGGTGTCATCTGCAAATTTGATAACTATGCCCCCAATACTGTCATCCAAGTCATTAATAAAGATATTGAATAGCACTGGGCCCAGGACAGAGCCCTGTGGCACCCCACTGGTCACTTCTTTCCAAGTTGAAAAGGAGCTATTGTTGAGCACCCTTTGGGTTTGCCCAGTCAACCAATTACAAATCCATGTAACTGTTACTTTGTCTAGCCCACATTTTACCAACTTGCTTGCAAGAATGTCATGGGGAACCTTGTCAAAGGCCTTACTGAAATCAAGATATAGTATATCCACAGCATTCCCTTCATCTACCAAGCTGATAATTTTATCAAAAAAAGAGATCAGATTTGTCTGGCATGACCTGTTTCTCTGAAACCCATGTTGGCTTTTTGTGATTATGAAATTACCTTCCAGATGTTCACAGACTCTCTGTTTAATGATCTGCTCCAGCATCTTTTCTGGGTAGAAGGATATACTACACATAGCTGAGCTGGGATTCAAACCCTGGTCTCCAGAGCCATAGTCCAATGTTCAAACCACTATACATTGCTGGCTCCTATTTAAACATGTGTCCCACATGAAATGATGTGGAGCAAAGCTGGTGAAATCCTATTTCTTATTAAATAGGCAACTAAACATGGATGAAATTCCAAAGATAAATAATAGGAACATGATTTTAGTTATCAATCATATTTCCAGTCTACCCCATCCTTCCTTGAAACCCTTCAGCTTGCTATTGCTCTTCAACAGTTTGCATAAACAAATGAAAACACATGCACACTATCTATAATATTTTTTTTGTAATCAGTAAGGCCATCTATCATATTGAAATATTATTCCACTATAAAAGAACCATATATCTCACACTAGACTGTATTTTAAAAACATTTAGATGACAATCTGAAAGACAGGAAATGTTTGTTAAAAAAAATTCTTACACATAAACAGTTACAGATTTGGGGCATAAGCTTTTATGGAGTGCAACTTACTTCATTAGATGCATGGATGATAGCCTCATTTGGCAGATAATTACACCACATCCTGGGGTGGAGTGTGGGAGATTTCAAATGTGAAAGGCACAAACAGGTGGTAATTTTAATAACAGCCACTTAAGGGTATTTCAGAAGAAACAAGAACATCCTAACATTGATGAGCAAAGATAAAATGCATGTGGTGATGAATAGTCTTTGTCCAATGTAAGAGCAAGAAATAGAATTCAATCTCTCAGCAGGTCTAGAGGAAATAGAAGTGCCAAAATTATAGGCAGAGAAAACTGCTGGAAAGACACCCCCCGACGAGTCGGGAGGGGTTTCTTGTTGTGCTGGCCAAATAAGGACAGGAGACGCCTGGTTGGTCAGGCTGCACAGGGGAACAAGTACACCTGCGCGCCCTGTACAATCGGGTTGTTTGATTGTTGCTCCAAATCTCACTGTTATTGGTCTTGCGAGACTTGGGATGAGAGTTTGTTACTTATAGCTCTGTGCTGCCATGTGGAGGCAGCCATTTTAGAGCTGAGACAGAGTGAGTAACATCACTCCGCTCTTTGCTTTGGGCTTGCTTGGCTTTCAGCGTAGCACTCCATTGGCTTTCACTAATTTCAGCTTTTGCCTATTCGGCTTTTGCTATTCTTATCCTTGCTTCTGTCGGGGGCTCAGGTATCATTCCTCGAGCAACCCGTGGGGGGGGGGGGCAAGTGAGGCCTTCAGGCTGGCCTTCAGGGGCCTGTGGCATCTCTGCATCCCCAATTCTTGGGGGATGCATACCCGAGGAGGGCTCTGCGGGAGGTATCTTTCACTGTGTGCATGGACCCAGTACTTGATCTTCAGGCCCAGAGACACCCCGGTAACCCCGGTCTGGTAAGGTCAGGACCCATCACTGGTTCGAGAGGGTTGGTTACACTTCTCCCCAGCGGTGAGTGTGTGGAAGACAACAGTCTTCGGGTGAGAGATCTGCATAGGACCCTCGGTGTACACCTTTCTCTTGGTGGTTGCCAGTGACACTTCCTGGCTGTCGTGTCTCCTGTGAGACTTAAGGGTGGCTTGCTGGCCTGATGGTAATCATCCATGGTTGGGTGATTTGGTTCGGGCCCACGATCTTTTTCACTGAGGTTAAGATGCCATGTAGCAAGGCCCAATCCAAGAGGCATGCGGCTTCAGCCGTGTCTAGCTCGGGTCACTCTGCTTCAAAAAGGCCTTCTCAGTCTAACAGCAGAGACAATGAGATTTCTGCCCTGGTGGCACAACTGGGCAAAACTGTTCAGGCTTGTGTGGCGCTTTGCAATCAACTTGCACAGAAGGAACTACAGGCTACAGCCTCCACCTCGAGTGCGAGCCCTTTGGGTGCTAGTAACACCGAAGTGTCACTCCCTTTAGTGGCATCTGAGTCTCAGGTGGCAGTTGCTACACCGGGCCCATCAGTGGTCTCGGCAGTGGAGGTCGGGCACCCCACTATTGCTGATGTGTGGGATCTTATGCAAAGAGTCCATCATGGTAAAGGATGGAATCGTTTTTAGTTTGCCAAAAGAGTTTCAGGTGCTCAAACGCCCTAAGCTAGAGCACAATTTTGTTAATTGGATTATGGGCTTCACTATTTATAGAGGTGTCATAGAGGAAAAAGAACCATTCAGATCTCCTGACTTTTCTAAATATCAGGAGATCATGATAAAAGCATACACTAATTGCCATCACAATTCAAGGGGTGCAGCATGGCTCCAATATGATGAGCAGTTTAGGATGAGAGCAGCATAGAATCTCTCTTTATTTTGGAGGCATGTTAAGTCTGAGCTTTGGGCTGATGTTATGGTGGGGGCCTCCCCCTTGAGCAGGTGTGACAATGGGTTTGTCATGATGGTTACCTTGCCGAGAGGGCCGAATGTGAGGCCTGCCACAGGAGACAGAAGGCAATTTGGCTTATGCTGGGAATTTAATGCTGGCAAGTGTAAAAGACAACCCTGCAGGTTTGAGCACAAATGTAACACCTGTGGGGGTGGCCACCCTGGAACGTCCTGTGTTAAAGGCAAAAAAAAACACAGGAGTGGGTTCTACCCCCCAGCCAGTTTTGCCTGGGGGAAAAGGCCCCATCAACAATTAAATTGGACACTATGGTGGCGTGGTTGAAGGCTTGCCATAATAGGGAGGCTGCTTTATATTTATTTCAAGGTTTTTCTGTAGGCTTTCATATTCCCTATACAGGCCCTAGGATTCATCGTTTTGCACCCAATGCTCATTCAGTGAGGGACTTGCCGAGTGTGGTGAGGGAGAAATTGGCTAAGGAAATAGCTGCAGGAAGAATTTCATGACCTCATGATCAGTTGCCTATCCCCACACTTTGCTTATCTCCTTTGGGTGTAGTTCCTAAAAAAGCTCCTGGGGAATTTAGGCTGATTCATAATTTATTATACCTGAAGGGTGAGTCTGTGAACAATGCTATTGATCCTGGGCTTACCTCGGTTAGGTACACTTCGTTTGACCCAGCAGTTAAGATGATCAGGAATTTGGACACGGGAGCCCTTTTAGCTAAGTGTGATATCAAATCTGCATTTAGACTCCTTCCTGTACACCCAGATGATTTTGACTTACTGGGTTTTGAGTTTGAAGGAAAATATTTCTTTGACAAAGCTATGCCAATGGGATGCTCTATTTCTTGTTCAGCTTTTGAGACATTCAGTACATTTCTTCATTGCTGTGCAGTTAAGCGGACTGGTAATAGAGCCATTGCTCATTATTTAGATGTTTTTTTAATTGCTGGGAATCTCAATTCTTCACAGTGCGAGGACTCCTTAGTTCAATTTCAGGAATTAATGCATGAACTAGGTGTGCCTTTAGTGGAGGAAAAGACAGAGGGGCCACTTACTCGACTTTCCTTTTTGGGTATCAAGATTGATACCATAGCCAGAGTTTCTTGTTTGCCCAATGAAAAACTAGTGGCTATGAAGCAACAAGTTGGGACCATGTTAGGGAAATAAAAAACTAGCCTTCATTAATTTCAATCACTTACAGGTCTTTTGAATTTTGCCTGTAGGGTTATAGTTCCAGGGCGAGCATTTTGTGCAAGACTGTATAGGGCTACTGCAGGGATAGTGGCCCAGCATCACCACATTAGAATCACAAGGGGAAGAGTTGAAGGTTTGGGACTCCTTTTTGGAGCATTTCAATGGCGTATCATTTTGGATATCTGAAATGCTGCTTAGGGCAGACTTTCAGGTGCATTCTGATGCTGCCGGTGCCCATGGCTTTGGTGTTTATTGGAATGGCCAGTGGGCTGCAGAGGCATGGCCTGCTACATGGGTTAAAAGTGGTCTGACTAGAGACCTTACGTTTTTGGAACTGTTTCCAATAGTGGTGCCTGTGCACTTGTGGGCAAGCCAGCTTGCTAATAGGACTGTCTGGTTTTGGTGTGACAACCAGGCAGTCATGCACATGGTAAACTCTCAGTCCTCCAAGTCTCCTAAAGTTATGAGTTTGGTAAGGGCGATGGTGTTACAATGCTTGAATTATAATGTATTATTTAAAGCTCAACATGTTCCTGGTGTGCTTTACCCTTTGGCAGATGCTCTTTCTCATTTTCAGTTCTCCAAGTTCCGGCAGCTGGCTCCCGAGGCTTCAACACACCCGTTGGAGGTACCGGCATCGCTCTGGAACCTTAGAGATTAGAAATTCATAGGGCAATTTTAAACTCCATTGCGCCGTCTACACGCAAGTCCTACCAACAACTTTAAATTTGTTTAATCAATTCTTACGTGAAATTGGGGAGGATCAAAAGTGGCCTATTGATGTTGACTTGGTCCTTCGCTTTATTGTATATCTTAAGCATGCAGGACTTTCACCTGTCACTATCAGGGGCAGGTTGGCCGCCCCGGCATTTTACTCTAGGGCAAAGGGCTGTTTTGATCCTACTAATAACTTTAGGGTCAAAAGAGCAGTGGAGGGATCGTCCAGAAAATCCCGTCACAAAGGATTCATGATGGCCAATAACTGGCCATGTCCTTCTTAAGTTATGGGATCAGTTACCCCACACATGTTATTCGCCTGGGAAAGAGGCTTTATTTAAAGCGGTATTTGCTATAGCCTTTTTTGCTGCTTTAAGACTCAGTGAGATTGTCCCTGGATCTCGTAATGATAAATCTGGCAAGGCACTATCAATTTTTTATATCAATCTAACAGGACAGGGGATCCAAATTCACCTTAGGCATTCTAAGACAGACCAGTTAGCAAAAGGTCAATCTATTTTCTTGGCTAAAGTGCTGCAAGGTCAAATTTGCCCAGTGATAGCGATGATTAACTGTT
The DNA here is from genome assembly GCA_026167975.1 of Phrynosoma blainvillii. NCBI lineage: Eukaryota > Metazoa > Chordata > Lepidosauria > Squamata > Phrynosomatidae > Phrynosoma > Phrynosoma blainvillii. The sequence goes on along the minus strand of JANUYF010000002.1, from coordinate 65,137,052 downwards.
TGAATATTAGGCCTAATTTGGCTGGCTACTTGTTTATTCACTTGTCTGGTTTGCTCTTAACACAATTTCAATTTTGGGCTGTGCTTAAGGAGACTGTAAGGACAGCTGAGTTGCTTCAGGAATGTTTCTCCTCGCACTCCTTTCATATTGGAGCAGCGACAGCTGCGGCCACTCATGGTTTGAGTGAAGCTGATATTTGCAGAATTGGCAGGTGGCATTCATGTGCATTTAAGTCTTACATTAGGCAATCAGGTAACTGAACTCCTGAAAAGCCACACTAACTTGTTTTGTTTAGTTTAAACTGGCTTTTACCATGGCAATATGTGGATCGTGGGCCACAGCCTGGTCTTCTGGGTGGAACGCCACCTCTTGGAACATCGCCGTGACAATACGTTGGGCCTTTCCCATATTGGACTTACTGAGTGTTTTGGACAAAGAGGCATGATGTGGGGATCTCTCCTTTCCCCTTATTATGGAGTTGACACATTCGCATTCACATCCCCGGGTTTTGGTGGTACACCTGGGGGAGAACAATTTGGTTTGGATCTCGTGCTTGGAGCTGGCCAAGCAGATAGTTAAAGACATACAGGAAGTTCAAAAGATTTTGTTGGGCACTGTGATCCTGTGGACCAAACTTGTGCCAAGGCGTTGCTGGCCTGGAGCGCAGAAGGACTCAGCAATTAATAATGCTCAGCGCTGGCTTAACCATTATGTGGTTAAGCAACTTTCTAAATTGGGTATCTTTTTGGTGGAACATGGTATTAAACTTGACTGGTCGCAGCTGTACAGGGAGGATGGGGTCCACCTCTCTCTAGAGGGATTGGAGATGTATGTCACAGCACTCTCTGACCAAATTGCAAAAGCGGTCTGTGGGGAGGGGGGGAGAGGGGATGCCTAGCTAGGCTGGCCCCCTCTTGTGGCGGGTAATGACCCCCACCCTACAGAAAAATTTAATCTGGCTATTTAAAATTGGGGTAAAAAATTGGCATAACACAAATTTAAAGGAAATGACATATGAATTTAAATGCACGACGTCATAAAATTGCATGACATCATATAATGAAATATGATGTCATTTCTGGGGGGAGGGGTTTGTAAATTTGTTCTTATTATTGTTTACTTGTTTTGTCACATGCAGTGAAGGACCACCCACTTGGTCCTTCACACACGTGACAAATTTGTTAATGTTTATTGGTTTGTTAATAGACCCTGTACAGCTAAATAAAAGTTGTGGCCTGTTTAAATCCAAAAAAAGGCATCTTGTGTCCTTTGTGCCAGTGCAACAGTGGTATTAGAAACAGGAGTTAGGTGCATAAATCTGCAGACACAAGCTGGTTGATATATATAGTGAAATTACAGACCCTTGTCCCTTTTCAAACCAGAGGCATAGGAATTGACCTTTTTGATAAATTCTTGTTCACCTGCTTCTGGTTGGCAACTGACTCCCCATGTGCCAACTGAGGTTACATACCATAGACCATACTTTTTGTAAGATATTGTCTTCCAGCTATCTGCAACTTTAAGCTGTTGTCATGCGTGCTTATATCTCAACTCAGATTTAGTCTTATTGTTTATTCAACTCTGAATCATAATGTTTTGCTGCTAATCTACTTGTCATTTTCTAGAACATTTGCTCATCAATGTGTTGACCACTTCTGTCAGTCTGCATTTTCAAGTAATTAGCACACTTGCCTTCTGCTTCTGAAGTCAGTGCTGAAGTGTGAAATCAATTTTGATGGCCCTGGATGTATTGCTGATGGTCATTTATTCATATCATGAACAGGTAAGACATTCAGCGTGATTAACAGTGTTTGCTGAAGAGAGATGTGCAACAATGATTTTGGAGAGGAAAAGTGTCACAGCTGATGGCTAGAAGCCCTGCCAGTTAATCCAACATGGATGGGGAGAAACTGAGGTTACCTAGCATAAAGGAAATGCCCTCTGCAAATTCTCAGAGGTAATCTTACTTAGTAGTTTAATATTACACTTTCTTTCAACTGAGTATATACACCATTCAAGATAGAATGAAATAAAATGTCTTAAAGGAAACCACTAACATATTTGAGACTAAATGAAAAGAAGAAATGTCTAGCTAAGTTTTTGTGGGCTCACAAGTGCATGGTATCCTCAGCACTCTTCTCTAACACAACAGCTCAAATGAGTTGATTTTTTTCCTATCTGCTTTCTTCACTTTCCAGCTCTCACATCCATACATGGTGATGAAGAATACAATGGCTTGGACAAATTTAACTTTAGTCTTCAATTATATATCTTTACATTTTAGGATCTTTTCTATTTTTTTCACAGCTGCCCTTCACATTCCCAGTCTTCTTCTGATTTCTTGACTGCAGTATCCATTCTGGTCAACTTTTGATCCAAGGTATGAATCCAAGGTACAATCATACTTAGCTGGTGAAGCAGGAAGGAGATAGATCTAACATCTATCAGAACAGATCCACTGAAATCAATAGGGTCTAAGTTAGTCATGAATATCTTTAAAAGACAGGGTTCAATGGTTTCAAGTATTATTAAGAATACTTTTGTTAAAACTGGGTCCAGCACTAGGTAGTGAGAAATATAATGATGTCAACCTAAGTAAGCTAATTAAATAATATATTAAGCCCACTGATTCTAATAGGTTGATTTTTAAGTATGATTAAGGCTGGATACAAACACAAATTTGTGTTCACAAAATAATAACAATATGAAATGTTGCTCCAGCCATATTTTTAATGAAGAAGTAGTAGAGAGGTGGTGCTGGAGAAGAGTGCTAAGGATACCATGGGCAGTTAAAAAGGAAAAACAGATCAAACCTGAAATCTCCCTGGAAGCAAAGATGATAGAATCTAGGCTGTAATAGTTTGGGCATATCATGAGAAGGCATGACTCATTAGAAAGGACAATAATGCTAGGAAAAGTATGGGTGGCAGAAAGAGAGGAAGACCACACACCAGTTGGATGGATTTAATGATGTTTGCAGGACCTAAGCAGAGAAGTGAAAGCTAGGGAGCCTTGGAGATGTGTGATCCACAGGGTCACTGTGAGTTGGGGTCAACTCAAGGGCAGTTAACAACAAGAAACAGTTCTCCTGATGTTGCTGAACTGTAACTAATGCAGCCAATGATGAGAAATGTGAGAATGCACTCAAGCAACACCTAAAGAAGACCTAACCCAATGGATCATGGAGGGGGTCTTGTTGCACTGGGCCTCTGCAGGGTGGGCATTGGGGTGGCTCTTGGTCCTCCAAACAGGGGGCCAGCTGCCATTGTGGGACTTGGGCAGGTGATTGGGGTGAAATTTCACCCCAGATCATGTTTAGATGAGATTCAGAAGGCCATATAGCACATGACTCGGATGCCTGTGGGGCTGGGAGGGAATTTTCCCATGTTATTGGATCATGGGTTTTTTACCCGCTTTGAGGGTTTTGGGAAATTTTGTGAACCAATTTTGTGCTGTAATATGCTTGTGAAATTGATATGGTTTAGCTGTTTTGTGTAATCATAGCCATCACCATTGGTAGTTGTAGCTTCCAGCAGGTGTAACATTGCCTTTCACTCTGGTGGTATACTCAGAACTAATGGCTTGCACTGCTTCATCACAACTTGGGCTACTGGATGGAGAAGAGGTTTCTGGGCACATGATCAGACAGCACTGGACACAGTGAGCAGTACAGGTGACAGGCAGGGTGGTTGGCTGTTTGGGCAGACAGAAATCACCCTTTCTTCTGCATGGTTGAGTCTACCTAGAAGGCCTAGCAGGATATTGCCTCCTTGTGCAATGGATGATGGGCTGGGCAATAGGTGGTCACATTGGATGATTCAGACTATGGTTAACAGAGGAACCATATTCCCTCTTCACCTGAAGGCACAGTCACTTGTGAAATTAAGCAAGTTATCTTGACAGTGATAGAGTTATGAGGGTGTATGGATGATTTATGACCATTTTATGATTGATTTATGATCCCATTTATGATTAATTTATGCCCTCAATATGACTGATTTATATCTATTATGATTTATGACTATATTATGATTGATTTATTACTCTAATTATGCATGATTCATGAACCATTATGATTGATTTATGATGGCAAGCTGATTGATTTATTAGCCCTGCATACACATTAAGTGATGGCCACCTTTATAACCCAGTGCCCAGACCCTCTGTCCCAACCCAACTATACAATTCATTTTCTTGCACTATATAATTTGCAGGTAGGGTGGGTTTTTCCTTGTGGTGGTCTCTGACTCCCTTGTTGCTGCAAGGAGTTTTGTGTCCCTTTTGAAAGGACTTTTGGCTGCTGTTGTATTATTTGTAATTTTGTTCCTTCAATTTTTATCCATTCATCTTCATTTACTCCTTTGTTGGTCTAGATGATTTGAAGTTGTTTGATTTTTCACAATATGGTATTGTGATTTCAGTATTGGATTTTGACTTTGGGAGACCATGGTTTAAACCTTTTTCACACATGGAGTACCACAGGAGCAGCATCTACATTGCAGAATTAATGTAGTTTGACATTGCTTTTAACTGCCATAACTCAATGCTATGGAATTCTGGGAGTTGAAATTTTGTGAGATATTTAGCTTCTCTGTCAGAGAGCTCTGGTGCCACCACAAACTACAGATCCCAGGATTTCATAGGATGGAGCCATGACATGTTAAGCCAGGTCAAACTGTATTTATTCTACAGTACGGAAGTAGCTTAGGTGACCTTGAATAAGGCACACTGTCTCAGCCTAAGAAGAAAGCAAAGACAAAGCTCCTCCGAATAAATCTTGCCAAGAAAACCAGAGGACGCCATACATTGGAATCAACTTGAAGGCATATAATAGTGAACTGTGGTTTCCTTGTGAGAAAAGTGAAGTATAAATCTAATAAATAATTAAAAAAATGTGAGAAAAGATCCTCAACCTCAACCTATAAGGAAAAGCAAACCACAAAACAAACATACAAAGAGCTGCTGGGTTTGCTTCTAGAATCTTTATATGAAAAATAAATTCAAAAGTAGAAATAATTGAAGGGGACTCTGTAACATCCAACCCTCCCCTCATAATGTATTCATCTTCTTTTGCTCTACCAGTCAATACTTCTTTCTCTTAAGCCACCTGGTCACCAGACATAAAATACAGAACTGCTAATTCAAAGAACAACATTTTCAAGAACATATTTCTTTTGACACTGGATATAGTTAATGCTGGAAAAATATGAAGCGGTTCTTAAGCTTCATTTTTCTCTGTGGAGCACACGTTGTAAGTTTGTCAACTGATTTCTGGTGGATATCCTACTGTAATGCTTCCCAGCAGGAGCTATTGTGTGGGTTTCTTTGAAGCAACTTGCTTGATAAAGGAAAGATATTGTAAGTAAACGTTGGTGTCAAATATTACAAAACATGATGTTTCTGAAGACTAGATTCGTTTAATCTTTTCTACTAGAAAGATGTTTCACTGAAGAGGACTTTAAAGTGATACCACACTACTAGAACTCTCTCTCTCATTGTCTGTGTCTGTGTGTGACTCTCTGTGTGAGTGTGTGTGTGCACCCACACTGCTAGAACAATGATGTGAACAGAATGATCTCCCTCTGGCAACATACTGTAAATAACCTAAAACCAATTCTGGATAAATCATTGGTGTTTGTTTTTCAAACATACCTTAGGAGGTAAGTAAATCCTTGCTGATGAATAGTCCTCCTGCAGCTTAAAACAGACACTGACTGGCATAACATAAGACAGCTTCTGCAACAAGTACTGATGCAATTCTGGCTTAGCATTTCAAACTGGACCTGACAAGATCAAGGACTGACTTGTGCCTATTTCAGCCCTGAATGATAAGTCCAAGGGAGGCATTATAAGTTTAAATTGCCCTAGAATGAGAGGAAAAACAACAATTATAGTATCCTTCACATTATTGCTTCCTTTACAGACTTATAAACCAAACACTATGGAAACAAATATTTTCCTATAACCAGTCATCCTCTATTGGATGTCCCAAGAAGAAAGACAGCATAGGCTGTCTACCAAGTCCCCATGGCAGAAAGTTAAAAAAAAAAGAAAAAGAAAAAAGGAAGCAGTCAGACACCAAGCCAAGCATTTTAAATTTATCTATCTTGTCAAGGGTTGCAGAAGCTGTGGCCCTGTTACTGTTGTTGACTTTCAAATCCCTCTAGGCTGAGCTGGCATGGCCTGGTCCAACCACAGTGGTACCCAAGTGGTATCCAATAACTGTTCTCCCACTGCTGTTATAGTCTATCTATTAATCTAGATGCAAAACATATGACCTCTTACTGAATTATGGTTCCTTCACCACCTTCTTTCAGCACCTGAGTTCAGCCACAGTTCATTCACTGAATTTTTATCTATGCTTCTAGGGCACAGCATTAATTATAAGAACAGAATTAACATTCACTAAAAAAAAAAAGTAAATGTAAGTTGTGGAAGGTCTCTAAGTAGCAAAAGAATCATAACAGGTGAAGGTGATGTAACCTTTTCCCAGTGTCCATTGTTGTTGTTAGTTGCTGTGAAGACAATTTAAGTAATCCCTGACTTCTAAGACACCCTTTCATCAACAGCTCTTTTCAAGTCCTGCAAACTCAGGGATGTGATATAAAGTCATGTAAATAGACATAACTTCTCCAGGTACTATCAATGTCAGATGTTATGTAAATGGAGGTAAGTTAATCAAGAATAGGAAAACCTGATGAAAAAGAAGGAAAATAAACTTTTCTTGCTACTACAAGACTCCATGACCTACAACAGGAATAACGTAAATCTAGACAACAATATTGTAAGTCTATCAAATCACGCCTTGAGTCAAGCAGAGGAGTCTGTTCTGTCTCACAACACATTATTAGTTAACACCACAACCTCATGAGGGCTCTCTTGGTCGGTTTATCTAATCTCCTTTCTGTTTCCCAGCTGCTACATTCCCATAACACTCTCCTTCATTCATACAGTTATCTACTCACCTTGGTTTTTGGAAACATCTTTCTTCCTGCCTTTGTCCTCTAATGACCATCTTCAAAAATGACCTTGTCAGCTCATCACCATACCCACAAGTTGTTTTTTTTATATATATTTCTGTTGCTATTCACACATATAAACAGCTCATTAATAGCTAGCAAGGTCTGTTCCTAGGCACTTCACTGCAAATATCTGATGAAGTAGACTTAAGTAAACAAAAGCTTATGCTACCAACTTCTTTTTCTCAGTCTCAGAGGTACTACAAAATGCCTTTGAATAAATGCTAGTTAGGGACAAAACAGACAGCAGAAGGGGTGGCTTGAAGCCCCCCTTTTGAAGATGGATCAGGGCCATGACAACTACATGCCACAGCCCCAATCCACCTTGAAGCCACCTGAAAAAGGAGCAGCAAAGATCTGCTCCTTCTTCAGGTGGCAAAAAGCCGGCTTTTCCTACCCTACCTCAGCCTCCTGGTGGCTTCATGATGCTGTGGTGGTGTGTGGTGTATAAACACTGCACCACCAGAGTGTCATGAATTCAGCCACATCTGGGCAGCGGGGCAGCTTCAAGAAGTCTTGGGGGTGCATAGCATCTAAATGCCATGCCCCCAAGTCACTGGGAAGCTGGCTTTTAGAGCTGGTCTGTTCTGGCCCTTTATTAGATTTAGGGTTTTTGATGTAGTGGCATTTCATTTTATTTAAAGGAAGATTCATAACACGATTCCCTGCTATACATTCAGAGCACACACTCTCTCTCTCTTTCACACACATGCACATACACACATAATATGTAAAAATAACAGAACATAGCACATTATTGCAGCAGACACACATATACAAAAGTGACAGAACTGATTAGTTGGAAATATATGACTCAAAACAATTGAGAATCTTCTGACAGTAAGCTAAAACAAACTTTGAAATATAAGATATGTCAAAGAAGCAGTGATTTTATATGGACTATAAATTTGACACACAACTTTAATTTTAAACCAAACTTTGTTAGATTTCATACATCAGTCATTTCATACATCAGTCATAGAATTATTTGGGGGTATAATAATGAATTAAACAGGCATTGCAACTTCTACAGTAGTGTCAAAAGCATACTTTGAATCACATGTCTTGAGAACCCACAGTCAGGAATTCTAGGAGTTAGGGAGAGTAAGCGTTAGAAAAATGTAATCAAGATATGGAAGAAAATATGTCTTTAATACAACGAAGGAAGTTACAACCATCAGAAAACATTTAGGCAGGGGGAGGACTCAATATAGAGATAAATGCTAGACAGAAAATGAGGCAGATGGACTTAGATTACCTACATGGGGCCAATCCATTCCTGAATTGTACAATATTATATTAACTTTCCAATCAATATATTTCCAAAAAGCAGCAAACCTACTGACTTCAAGGCAGGAGAAATGTGATCTATAAAATAAGGCTTAGTTCTAAAAGCTCCAATAGCACCATTTAGATGTTTCTGCTGATGATTTAAGCTAACTTTCAGGAATGGTCAACAGTTAAAAATAAGAAAGCTTTGGCAATAAGATGGTGTCAACTGCAGGAAGAAACAAAGATTCAAGTGCATGGCTGGTGTCTTATAGTGAATACTTTGCTTCAGAGTGACTGTTCATAGCCTTAAAATATCAACTGTATGGAAGACCATATAGGATTAACCAGGATTAACAATGTAAAGATCAACAAGGGCAGCTTGTGTCTTCTATGAGTTGGCAGGAATTTCAGTGCAAATCTTGAAAGAGCTATCCAAGGTGCTGAACTGTAGCCTCAAAATAGGTTTGGCACCTTTATACTCTTGACTAAACCTAGAGTTGATCTACTGCCCACTAAAATAGGTATCAACAACCCCCATTGAATATCGAGCAAAGCATTTGTTGATGACTGCAGTAATACAGTATGAAAATTAGATTGGTACCCTGTTGGTGCATTGTGAAGAGATATGTCCAATCCACCTTTTTGGTAATGTTTTCTTTACCAGCTTTGTAGTGACTAAAATGCCCCCACATGATACAACTTTTCTTAGGAGTTTATCACATGGGGGAAATCCCATGCAGAAACAGGGGTTTAAATTGGGGGAAAAACAAACGCAAAAGCGGGCAGATTTTCAGACGACGTCGCTGTTAAAATGCGGTAACCCGAACAGAAAGTAGTCAGAAACTGCTTCTTTTTTTCTTTTGGAGAATCCCGAAAGTAAAAAGAAGCAGTTTCTGACTACTTTCCATTTGGGTTAACCCCATTTTAACAGCAATGTGTGTGAAAATCTGCCCACTTTTGCAGGTTTCTCCCACCTTTTAAATCCCGTTTCTGTACAGGATTTCCCCCGTGTGATAAGCTCCTTAGATGCAGCCTAGCTCCACACCCCAGCCATTTCCTGGTTGTTGGAGAGTGGGAGAGCAGCAGAAAAGTGGCTAGCTCTTTCCTTAAATCGTTGGATGCAGAACAAAGACATCAACTGCAGGGATCTCCATGTGTATCCGACTACATGAAAAGTGCTGGATGCTTTTCTTTTGCTCCACTGCAGACTAAAAAGGTTTTAGAATCTCCACCAACTAAGAAACAGCTGGGTTCAGGTGTTGCAGCTGAGAAATTGTGTGTTTTCTTTCGGGGGAGGGGGGGCAGGGTAGGAAACCATCATAGCAATGCCTCATTTCTATGTGTCCGAGGGCAGGATTACAGCTTCTGTATTGTTGGTTTACATTTCATTTTACACTGAGGAATGTCTTGACTTAGAATCTCCATTTTGCCCACAAATAATTATGTGACAAGGATCTAGTATCAACCATGTTTAAATATTTACACTTACTGAGTTCTGAACAAATTGCATTGCAGCAGCTATCCCCTGGATCATCAGCAAATAATGCCTCCCAACACCAAAATCAGATATTATATTGAGTGCCAAGTAACTATAGCCCTAGCCAGGTAGTGGTAATGTATATATGCTTATCTGTGTCCATAAGGGCTTTGTGCTGTGTAATTCAACCTCCATTTGTTATACACATCGTGTACACTTTTATATATTGTAGCTCTCACTTTTGCAGATGTTGAAATATATGCATGAACACAGGTAGTGAGGAGCATGTAATAAACATTATGTCAAATGTGAAAGCTACATGGTATGCCCCCTCTTTTCTTGGGTGTTTATCTAAGTGGGTATGATAACATCTGTATACAGGTTTTTTTTTTAATCATGCTATCCAAGACGACCAATCAGAGGCCTGAAAGAAAAACAAATTCACTCCACCCATTGCATGCCACCATTAATATTTTTGACCATAGTTTTGCTAATGTCTTATGCTGATGTAATCCTTGGTTACACTAGCATAAGCACATTTAAAATCATTTCACAATAAGCTGTTTTGTGAGGGCATCTGCAGACTCTTGGGTTCAACTCCATTTCACTGTCACTGATTGGTTGCATGTGTCCACTTTGGCACCATCTGGCTGCCCTTATGCATTTAGAACATAAGAGGAAGCCTTTATCATGTCCAGAATTGGCAGCCAGGCACTATCTGTGTTCATTTCTCCAACCAAATGGTGGCTGGAGTGGAGCTGTGCCTGTGAGCTTTCAGCTACACTTATCCACCTAGAGGAGAAGAACCATAGATCCCAGCAGTCTCATTGGATCTTGTACAAAAGCTGTAAATCATGTTTACACCTTAGACACTCTACACCAGGGGTAGGCAACCTTTCCCCTTTAAGGGCCAAGGGACTTCAGCTCCCAGAAGCCTCAGCCATGTTGGCCAATAGTCCCATGTTGGCCAAGAGCTCCTGGGAATTCTGGGAGCTGAAATCCCTCGGCCCTTAAAGGGGAAAGGTTGCCTACCCCTGCTCTACACCATTACGCACATGGAAACTTCTGTGGATCAATTCCTACTGGACTCAGGAAGCTAGATTCTCCTTTGTTTTGTTTGTTTCAAGAATGATTTCTCTCTCTTCAAATGCAGTTTTAAAACATATTTTCTTTGCAGGAATATAAACTAAAATAATCTGCACGCAGGGGGATGCAGATGGGTGGCCCTGGGCCACCCTGGGAATCAGAGGATTGGGGCTGAGGCTGCCTCATGCTTCAGCCAAAATCTTCCCTTTTGCTGCCTTGGAAAGGAGCACCAAAATGCTGGTCCTTTCAGAGGCAGCAAATAGGCCGCACAAAGAGCTGCCGCATGGCTCTTCTGCACCCCTTCCAGCACAGTGCATCAGGACGCTGCACCAGAAGAATATTTTGATGGTGCACACCGTGCATAACAGTGAGCTCCATCATGACGTCCTCAGTATGGGGTTGGGGCGCCCGGCATGTGGCCGCCCCTCCCCTTCCCTGCCTTCAAGATGGTGCAAAGAGCTATCTGTAGAGGCCCTAAGTTACCTACCTGCAGTTTTTTTATAGCTTTAGAATCTTAGAATTACAGAGATGAACCACAAGGGCCATCCAGTCCAACCCACTGCTATGCAGGAAGATACAGTCAAAGCACTCCTGACAGATGACCATCCATCCTCAGATTAAAAACTTTCAAAATAGATACTTCACCACACTCTGAGGAAACATATTCCACTGTCAAACAGCTTTTACCATCAGATGTCTTTGTCTTGCTAAGTGTAGTGCCTTCAATTTCTCCCTATTGAAATTAATTTTGTTAGTTTTGGGCCACCTTTCTAATATGTGAAGGTCATTTTGAATTCTGATTCTATCCTCTGTGGTGTTGGCTATCCCTCCTAATTTGGTATCATCTGCAAATTTATTTGATAAGCTTGCTCTCTGATTCATCATCCAGATCTTCCCTTCCTATCCTGTTCTCTCTGGTTTCTTTCCTACATCCATTTTTGTTATTCTAGTATCTATTATGTTAGTTAGAACTTCTAGGGAAAGCAAGAGTGTCATCATAGCTATCCTGCATTAAAAAAAACACCTGCATTTACTTAATTATTTAATTTATATCCCACTTTTTCCCCAACATAGGGCTCAAGGAGTCTGTATGTAAAACAGACTTTATGTACACAAAGCTGAGAACTAGGAGAGTGCAATGCTTTGAATTCAGGTGAGCAAAGTTTGCATCCCCACTCATCCCTGGAAACCCACTAAAAAACCTTGGGCAAGTCACACTCTCTCTTCTGAACAAATCTTGCCAAGAACCCCCTATGATAATAATAATAATAACTTTATTTTTGTACCCCACCTTTTGCCTTTGGGCAATCAAGGTGGCTCACAACAAGTGCAAATAAAACAAATCCAAAGCAATACAGTAATAACATAATAAAACAATTAACCTCCCCCCCTTAAAATTACATATAATAGTAAATATATATTAAAATAACTGACGAATTCACACCAGTAATATAAAATGAATGCCTAGAAGATAAAAGTCTAAAATATAAAAATGTTAAGAACATAAAAAGAGGGAGATGCATATATTGGATGCAGTCTGTTCTATTCAGGGAAGGCCTGCTAAAAGAGATCCATTTTGATGGCTTTTAAAAAAAATTCCAAGCTAGTTGCTTGATGGATCTCCTCCAGCAGAGCACTCCATAGTCTGGGAGCAGCGACAGAGAAAGAAAGTTCACCTTAGGGTTGCCATAAGTCAGTTAAGTTCACTTTAGGGTTGCTATAAATCAGAAATGACTTGAAGGCATATAAGAACAACAAAAAAGTAAAAGGGAAATCAAAGGCTCCAGCCTACCATCTCTCCATCATGGAGGAGCACCTACTAAATGTGGGACTTGGATATGCAACATGCTTCAATTCCTCTCCTTCTTTAGGTAGTCATTGCATTGAAAGACACCAAGACATTCTTAATCTGACTTTTTAAGGTCAACTCACTTTTCTTAATTGTGGCTATAATTTAGTTGTTGTAAGCCTAGCAAACTTATTTAGATTTCTATCTGTATATTTTCCAGCTGATCCACATGAATCAGTGATCTACAATATTTTATCTTTATTGATACACATTGTGATTACACTTCAGAGAAGGTAATGCTCCAGAAACATTAGGTATGCTCATATGAGATACATGAGCCATTGCAGATGATAAAAAATGTACTATTTTATGGAATTCAATCCAGACCATTAACTTTGTATAGCATAAAACCACTAGGTTAGAAGTTTTAATTGAATGGGTTTGAACTTTCTTTTGTTTTTATTTCCACCCACACTAGATTTTATCTTATTTTTGAGATACATATGCATATTTAAAATGCAGTATTGTCCCTATACCTAAATTAAGCATTCACAAGGACTTTCAAGAAGACATACACTTATGCAGAACAAAACAAAACATTCTAAAGAAATGCAATGGGACCAAATGATATGAGACAACTGAGTTTCTTTATTAGACTTGCTGGCACAAATCCAGTTTTTAGTCACAGCCAGAGAAGATCTATTAAATCAATTATTTACCTATTTCATTCAGTGCATCTACTCTAGTTGGGACTAATCAATTAGAGCCCTGTTATCTTTCTGTCTTAACAAATATTGACCAATATCCTAAATCACTGATTTATTTATGAATGCCTAACTTTGGGACAAAGCAGATGGGCAGGAAGGAGTGGCCAGAAACCTCTCCTAGCACCATTGCCCCGGCAAACACACACCATGGCCCTGAGGGTGCCTCCTACCATGGTCCCAAATAGGAGCAGAAAAGATCCACTTTGGGGGGGGGGTTGGTTTTGGGCCACCTTAGGCAGCCCTGGGGCCATCCAAGAGTGGCTTCTGGGCACTCCAGGGGCATGCATCATGTAAACACAATGCCCATAAGCTGCTCCTGTCTGCCTGTCTGTTTCGGCCTAAGTATTGCCTCCTGACCTGACCCCCCCAAACCTACCTTAACAGTAAGCAATCACATTGAATGATTGAGGTCTATTATGCTGGTGATCAGAGTGGAGTAGAATGAGGTTTCCAGCCCTCCCCTGCCAGGAATCTACAATAGAATGCATAATTCCAACAGCAATCCTATTTCTGATTGTTGTAGCCTCACCTACTGCTGGGAGGGGGCTGGAAACATCATCCTGCTGCACCCTGATCATTAGCAGAACAGACTTGCATCACTTGGAATGGTTGTTGTCTGCTATAATAGGTTGGGGGTGGATTTTTGACCATGGAAATAGGGCCATGATCATGAATATAGAGTATAAGCGAACATAGAGCAGATCCAAATCCAAATCTAATTTACAAATCTATAACTGCAATATAGAATGCCAACCAAAATCTTTTGATATTGACAAATATCAGTCATGGGGATCTGTGGATTCAGACTGTGGAACTGGAGGATGGTTTTCATGAGCCTTGCTGCTCCTCCCTCTCTTCCCCATAGCTGGTATTGTCCTGTTATAGAACACTGATAGACAATTTACTCCTAATAGCGCAAACAGCAGCTCTGCAGGTGATTTACATTGTGATAAAACAGGGAGAAAAATAAAACTCTCTTCTGTAGTCTCATGGTCTATAGCCAGATCAGCTCCTCTTCACTCATAGGGACCCCCCCACACACACACACAAATGGATATCCAACCTCAGATCTCCACTGCCCGTTCTACTTTGCTACAGGGTTTCATAATATAAACCTTCTCATGAAGAGTTACATACAATAGCTGAGATCCTATATTTCTTCAGTGTATTGTGAATATCTGTCAGAGGAATTATGTTATGCTTCCACTGCGCAACCCCTGTACTAAAGAGGAACATAGCACAACACCAATGTGCAATCTGCATTTCCATGCTACTTAATAAAATTTGCTGTGCTTCTGCATGCACAACTCTTCTCTTACCAACATCAATTGAGTGTGACCATTGCATCCTGTCTGCAACATTCGCTTCACATTCAGAATACAGATTATACCCAAGTATGTCTCTAACAGTATGCCAGTCTAATTGTGCTATACATCTTTGTGCTAAATAGAAATGTTGCAGAACTGAACCAAGATAGCAAATGAGCAACTGAATAGACAGCCCAGTCACTGTATATTCATGTGGAATACACATCTGCATGCACAGTGGTGCCATTTGCACAATTCTGCTTCCACAAACTTAAACTGAATATGGATGTTACACTTCAGACAAAGGAATATCCAACTGCTTCTGTAGAGGGCACAGAAATAATTCTGGCCCTTAGGTTTCTGAGAGAATTCTGAGAATGCAAAAGTCTTCTTTAAAAGTTTTTTTCCCCTTGGTGTCTGATGAAAAGAAATTCACACTAAATCAAGATCTTAATGGATTTATCCAATTTGTAGTTTATGAGTATATAGCTTTCCATTTCCTGTCACTAGAAGGAAATCTCAAGTGTCAGATTCTTCCTGTATCTCTTTAAATTACATACAAGTAAGCTCAAACTGAAAATGTGTGTGTATGAAAAATGCACTCAAATGCAATTAGTGAGAAAAATGAATTAAAATGTGTACATTCCCAAAAGTGGGTACCAAAATATGCATGTATTTCCATGTAGGAAGAAAGGAAGTTGGGCAGCACAATGGGGTGGGAATGCTAGTGAGATTCAGAAAAATGCAACAAAAATGAACCTGAAAGATTTTCACATCCCTAGGTTTAAGTAGCATATGTTAATGTAAAAAAGACAATAGATCAGTTGATACATCACCAATGAAATTCAGCTATCTTGATTCAACGAGGTGTCTTAGGTGAGTTACTAGGAATCATTCATATTGCATAGAAAACAAGGGTTACTGTTTCCAAATTCACAGAACAGAAATCTATGTTTCTCCCCCTGCTGAGCAACATGAGATGAAGCTGTACTTGAAAATGCATAATCTAACTGTGGATATTCCCATGCTCTGGGCTTCAGAACATCATCCTATCATTGCTTAGTTATGGAAGATTTATTCATTCTTAAAAGTAAGTTAGAGTAGGAAGTTATGTGAGGTGAAAATTCTTGATTCCAAGGAAGGAGTAAAGAACGTCAGTATGGCATCTCCTGTCTACATATGTTAATGTGCTTCTATAATTGTTTGTGATGCTAATTTTAACTTTCCTGAAACACAGACATGATAGGACATTAGCAATAGCAATGATCATAGACAATATAAAAGAGGAAGGCAGATATTAAAATATGAAACAGCAGAACATGAATAAATGGGATTTATATATGTGTTGATTCAGTGGGTTTACTCTAGTTGGGACTAGCAACTGGATTTAGCCCATTAATTAGTGAGGGCTCTATAATATGCTAAATTGGGATTTTCCTTGATTACAGTGGAAAGGGAATGTTAAGAATAAGGTACAGCTTTAGGAATTGTAACTGGAATGCCCAAAGATTTCCTCTCTGGAAAAATGTAGAACTGGATGTTAAATAGCCAGAAAGAGCAAAGATTTATTCTATATACATCATTATGTTCAAAAGAAATTGTAATGCAATTAAGCTTCAGGCTGAGGCTTGTGTGCATCATTTAGGTAAAGCAGTAACAAATATTACCAGCCACATGTTTTTAGTATCATTAGAAATGTTCTGTTTATCATGATAGCTGACCAAGCTGAAGGAGAGTGGAATAAGATGGAAACCATACCATTAACCATGCAAATGTCTTTCACATCTGTAGCAATTTGCCATTTGCACAAATGCTGCTAAAATAAACTGGATTACTGTCATTATAGAACTGCTGCTTCCATATCTACAGTTGGATGGTTCTTTTTGTAAAACATCTTTTGCAACGATGAGTTAGACACAGTTGTAATTGCTTTTGAATGAAAATTACACACTTTTAATTATAAAATATTTGCAAAAGAGTACTTCTGAAATAAGGGGCCTTTAAAAAGGGATCTTGCTGGAATTAGCATGCATTGAAGCAAGATGTCAACTCAAGGCATGATCCATTGAGTTTCTGTATGGGCAGAGTGATATATAATGCAATGAGACAAAGGTGGATGACAAAAGGGACAAGCAGTCTCATCCATCTTGTCTTAGAGACACCATTCTAAAGTTAGTAGGGAAACTCTAGTAATGTAAATTCAGCCACCACATTCCCACACCTGCATGTCCATGTACATGCCATGGATATGCTCACTTTTATACCTACAGTACATGGTTCAGGTTATCATGCTCTCAAATTATGCTTACAGTTACAAATGTTCATAATTTGCCTATATCAGAGGTCTGATTCTGCTCAGCTTAGACAAAGAAGTACAAACAATGTTTGCCATGACAATGTGCCCAATTGCTTATATATATGAAATTGCTCTAAGAAACAGGTTTGTATTTGTAGAAATAGTGCAATGCAGGAGAGAAAGGAAGAGACAAATGACAAATTGTGTCTAACTCAGGGGTAGGCAACCTTTCCCCTTTAAGGGCCAAGGGACTTCAGCTCCCAGAATCCCAGGAGCTATTGGCCAACATGGCTGAGGCTTCTGGGAGCTGAAGTCCCTCGGCCCTTAAAGGGGAAAGGTTGCCTACCCCTGGTCTAAGTCACCTCGGATATTTCGCACACAGAGACACCCCATACACACCCTATTTATTTCTGAAACCCATTAAAGGATGGTTTCTATACTGTGTCAGACCTTTAACTTGTCACTTACCATTTAGGGCAGATCAACTAACACATGGTTAGTTGGTGTCTCCACAGAAACATGATGGGTGCATCTACATTGTCGAAATAATGCATTTTGACACCAGTTTAACTGTCAGGACTCCTTCCTACAGAATCTTGGAACTTGTATTTTTATGAAGTACAAGCACTTTTGGGCAGAGAAGACTAAAGACATTGTAAAACTACAATTTCCAGGATTCCATAAGATAGAGTTACAGCACTTAGTAGTATCAAACTGCATTATTTCTACAGTGCTGATGTACTAGTAGTTTGGCTGAATATAGTTTGATTTAAATTCCATATGTGAAGATGCTAAAACTAAACAATCTTTGTGAAAAAATCCAATTATGTTGTCCACCACCACTTATATTCATGGCAACATCCAAGCATATAATCATCACAATGCTTTTACTTTTTGATGTACAACATTTCAGTTTAAAGGAGAACATAAGCTAGAGCTAGAAAAGCTAAAATAGGAGGTGATGATTTATCAGGGAAATTTTGTAAAAAGAACATACTCTTGTGGGAGGACAAGCAAAGCCAGAGTAGTTGGAAAGCAATTTGGCATATTTTATTCATAGAATTGTTTTTATATGTATCTCAAAGTTTCAGAAAAGGAATAGGAGGGAGACTAAACACCATAACTGTGGCATTAGGAACATTCAGAGGATACATCTCTCACCTTCAAAATGGTTTGTTAACCATGCTGAGCTTTTTGAAACATTCTAGTCATAGACATCAAATAGACCAAGTGAGCAGCCTGGTGTGGTTGTGGCAAATGCTAAAAGGGCGGTCAACTACTGTACAGGCAAAGCAAGTGGACTCACTCTTTCTGTTCTATTTTAAAATACCTCTGAATGCACATGCATTTCATATTTTACAGTCTACACACTAAGCCTGTGAGGGGAATCCACTGTCTGTCTGAGATCTCATGGACCTGTCTTGGTGCACACTCCACACACAGTCCACAAGGCAGAAACATTATGTCTGTAGGCCTCACACTGATAGACAGCTACAGATACCCTTGGGGAGGAAATGTGCATCTTTGAAAAGAACACATAGAAAAATGACCATATTTCAAATGTGAGCAAAAAAAAAAAAAAAAAAAAAAAAAAAAAAAAAAAAAAAAAATTCCAATGAGAGAGCGCTTTCCAGCAAGGCATACAATTTCAAACATGCACAAACATTCATGTATTTGAAAAAGTAAAGACAGGGACTACTCTTGTCCATTTAAAAAACTCACAGAACCAACACAAACTGGACATGGAGGTGGAAGGAGGACGTTTGTAGATGAGTACTTTATAGAGTTCACCACCCTATCACACACATCATTTACCACTCTGAACAAGCCCCGACAGCCCATGCTTGGAAAAGTTATTTTTAAGATTACAGCTCCTGGAACCTTCTTGCCACCATGTCCACTGGTCATGATCTCTGAGAGATTCTGTGAGCTGTGGCCTCCAAATAACTTATCCAGCTTTTACTTCTTCTGTTACAGAGCCAACAACAACCTTGGGATGGAAGAAAGTTTATGCTGCCAAAATGTAAAGGGACAGGATAGAACTGATCATCTTAGCTACAATATTGCACCAATATACAGAGTGCAGCCCTCAAATATGCCTGAACTCACCCGTGTAAGAACTTGAAACAGAGGCCACAGTCCAACACAAAATTAACTACATCATCTCATTGATTTTATTGGCTTTAAATATGTCTAAAACTGTGCAAGGATGTTGCAAAGGATTTTGTGGTACATACAATTCATATAGAGATTGTATCAACTAATTGGTGTTACCAGATCTCTTGGACTTTGAGATTCAGGTTTGATGACTCATTTACTGGGCTGTGAGTTTACACCAACTAGATTTGAATTACTACATTTGCAGTGGAATTTACTTTGCATTTGTTCCTTTGAAATTGAGGGAAGGGGTGCTTCTAGACAGAAGGCACATGTTAGCATTACCGATCAAAGGACATTATGCAGCTATTCCATCTTCCTCTCTTTAACAGCTCTTCCATTTTAAGAAAAAAGATAGAATAAATAGCAGGAAAACATGGTAGAGTTAAAAATGGAAGACATTGAGGTCTAGACTCTCACAAAATGGGAAAAGAATTGCATGACAAAAAAAAAAACCCCTGTCTAGATGTATTCTAGGAGGTATCCATGGGATTCTTTTAAAACACTACATTTTTTTTAAAAAAAGAAAGAACTGTGTTGCATAGTATTATTTTAAAATAAATTCTGAAAGTGCAAGTTTCACCCCATATTTTCCTAACACTGCAATCATGTAGAACAACCAGAAAGAATTGATGTCTCCCTTTGAACTGGAAACAAAGGTGATCCAATCTCAGAGAAGAAGATGGTTCCTTTGCTCTTCTCTTCCTGCCCTGATGGAACCTTCTGTAACTGTCACCTCTCCAGCATTTGGGAAGTAAAAAGGGAGATGATGGAGGGTCTAGCTCCAATGGATTGCAAAGGCCCTGAACCATAGGATCCAAAGGCCTTTCAGTCTGTGACCATGGGTACACATTTGAATAGTGTCTCTAAATGATTCCCTCCTATTATGGGCAATATCTATGTACGGTAATAACGAACAATAACAACCCCCCCCCCAAAAAAATAGAATAATAGAATCATAGAGTTGGAAGGGACCACAAATGTCATCCAGTCCTATTCCCCCTTTAAGTTTCTGTTTAAAAGGGAGTGTCTTCCATTGTCAAACAGCTCTTACTTTCAGAAAATTCTTCCTAATGTTTAGGTGAAATCCCCTTTCCTGTGGTTTGAATCCATTCCTCCCTGTCCCAGTCTCTGGAGCAGCAGAAAGCAAGCTTGCTCCATCTTCAATATGCCATCTTTTCAAGTATTTAAACATGGCTATCATATAAAGATAACCTTTCACTCCCTCATTGGTGTTACTTACAGAGGAGGAAACAGCTGCCAATAACGTGAGATCTGTATTATTTCACTTTTCATATTAGAAAATACATTACTGAACCACAGATACCCTAGAAGACTATTTAACAAACCTGATAAACTCTTTTAGACTAAGAATAAAAGTACTAAGTGGCACTATAGATTTAATTGATTCACGTTAAATCTGAGAATCACACCTTGACTGTGCCTGGATACTGAATTCCTTAGCTGAATACATACATTTAAATATACAACAGCCTTTTGATTTTTAATGGGGTTTTCCTTCTGAACAGTTGGAAAAATGTATGAATTGCTGGCATAATTTTAAGTCAACAAAAGATGGTAGTTCTTTAGTTTGTCATGTCTTGTTAAATTAAAAGAAAATGGTTTGAAATTATGACTTCATCTGATATAACATGTCAGAAATAGTTTGAAACAGACTGGGAAATGTTTGAATGTTCTTCTCTCTCAGCACATCATGGATATGGATTTTTTAAAAGTACAGCAAAACTGAAAAATTCATGATAAAATGAATAGTAAATCTGCCTTGAAAACAAAGGAACTGGGATTCTATTATGTACAGTTACTTATAGGTAAATCTCATGGAGTTCAGTGGTGATTACTTCCAAGTAAATGTTCCTGGAATTATGGTATAAAGAATATTAAAAAGTTATTTTTTTAACATTATATGCTCTGAAAATTGTCCACAAGTTACAAAATCTGTCCAATTATTAGATGAATAACACTTGAGATAAAATCACCATGGTAATTCAATGCTTTAAAGTCATATTACAATACAATTTTAATATGACACATCTGTTCAGACTAATGTAAATGTCTAGCTGGCAATATAGAGAGGAAATTTCATATCTTAAAAAATTGCAAAAGAATGGAGTAATCGGGTGACACATTTAACAATAAAAGAAAAGATTTACGATTGGTTCCAAGAAGGTACTGCTGGGTACAAATGGATGCTTTTATTATAAACAAGCAAACTGCCTGCCATTATAGGGAGAGCTTGTAGATTGCAAGGACACCCAGAGCTGTGAGAGTGAATCAACTGAACTTCCCTGCACGAACTCTTGTCAGTGAGGGATGGGCCACCTGGTGCTAGAATTAGGAATGGAGGGCAGGTTTTTCTCTCTTCACAATAGCATTCCCAAGTACAATGTTTTAGTTTTTCATATAAAAGGGAATGACAACTATTCTTTATATGAGAGATCATTGGAGTGAAAACAAAATCTGTTCCCTGCTTCTACTGAAACCAAACATTGAGATTTTTATTTTCAAGGCTCCATTCTGGTTCCTTTTTGACAAAAAAAATTGCTAATTTGAAGTCTAAGGCTTTCATGGCTGGCATACATAGTTTTTTGTGGGTTTTTGGGGCTCTGTGGCCATATTCTAGAAGAGTTTCTTTCTGATGTTTCACCAGCATCTGTGGCTGGCATCTCTGAAGATGCCAGCCACAGATGCTGGCGAAATGTCAGAAAGAAACTCTTCTAGGATATGGCCACACAGCCAGAAAAACCCACAAAAAACTACTGCTAGTTTGTATGCATCATACATGAAAACTGTTTTGGATAGAAAAAGAAAGAGAAAGTGATGGAAAGATAAGAGCTTGGGAAATTGACACACACACCCCTCCGGTATATGAATTTACCATGTTAGCTGGGGCATTCTGGGAAGTGTGGCCCCTGCAAAAAAAATTATTGCGCTCTGAGACAGATGTGGACATTTGTTGTTGTTATATACCCTCAAGTCAATCCCAGTTTATGGCAATCTTGTCATAGGGTTTTCTTGGCAAGATTTATTTAAACAGGGTCTGCCTTCCTCTTAGGCTGAAGGACTATAACTTACCCAAGGTCACTCAGTAGGTTTTCATGAATGAGCAGGGATTAAAACCCTGGTCTCCTAGAATATTAATCTTAACATTCAAACCACTATGCTACATTGTCTAGATGCAGACATACAGAATTATTTTTATATGCCTTCATCCTCTTTGAAGAATTCATTTTGTCATATGAAACTGATTCATTCTTCCAAGTGGTGCTCCATAATGTAGCCAAAACAACAACAATACCATACTAGAAGGAAGTAGCAGTGCAACCTAGGAAATCCAAGACTTAGAGAACAACAAACAATATTTAGAAAAATTCCTGTGGGATACATTACAATGGGCCAAAGATATTGGCAGAGAAATAGATCTAGAAAGTTGGCAAACCTCCAGAAAGAAAACATTCCAATTCATAAGAAGCCAAAGTGTCAGGGAGAACTATCTGAAGATGGCATGCATCTAGGTTAGCCAAAATCTATAAAAATAAGGAAGATAAATGCTGGAAATGCAATAAAGCAATCATTAATTGGTTCCACATGTGGTGGCAATGCTCCGAGATCAAAAAGTTCTGGGAAGATGTTCATAAAGAAATTCAAAAAATTCTCAATATAAAATTTTCAATCCTACCAGAAATTTATCTTCTAAATATGACAACATAGAATTAGACAAATTAACAAATATGATAGAAGGAAACTCTATAGAGGTGACAAATACAGACTGGGAAAAATTGAAAAATTACTGTGAAAACCGATGGTCAGGGAAAATATAAGTTAATAATATAGTTTAAGAAACATCGTAAATACAAAAAGACAAAAGTTACAAAAACATAAATTATAATTATATGGGATCTGTATTAAATTTCCCTTATTGGCTTGAAAACCATGTAGTAACACAGGAAGTTCAATGATAATCCATAATATTTGGGGGAAAAGGACTGAAAAGAAAAAAGAAAAATTACTCTGTAACGCATTTTTGTAAAGCTATAATAGAAAGAAAGAAAGAAAGAAAGAAAGAAAGAAAAATACCTGTGGGAGAGGAAGCAACCCACCACCCACCCCAAAGTCTGTGACTTCTCAGTAATCATGAAATTCTGGCTGACAGAGAGACCATCCTTGGATGTCTCCCATTTATAGGGAATCCAAAAGCCAAAGACGACAATTAATAAAACAGTTGGATGGGAGTGGGGTGGGGTGGGATGGAATATACTAAACTGGAAAGCTGCAGGAGGAAATGGATTGGCTGAAATCCTGAACAACAGTACTCAGCTCTGTAACAATTTGTTGGTTATTTCATGTGTCAATTTCTCACAGGCACCAACTCACATTTTTTCCAAATGGGAAAACAACAGAACCAGATCAAGTTACCTTGATATGTATTATGCCAAAGAAAACAGAAATGTAAAGTAACTTGTAACATTTAGTTTGTCTTAGAAATATATGAAAGTCTACACATTTTAACTGGATATTTCTCTTCTTTTAAAATCTAGTATACATTTCTCTTTCATGACAGGTAAACAGTTGGCAAGGAACTCCCTCTTGTGGTCAAATGTTTTTAATTAGAAAAAGAATTTTGCATTCAACCGATGGTCTGGATTATTAGAACATGGGTCACTTGAACCTATTAAGATTAACAATACTGATATAAGTGGCTTTACTGAAGCAATTCATTGCAAATTAGGACTGAATTCTAAAACATATGCTCTTAATTTTTTGTTAAAAAGCAGGGGTTTTCACCAGTATTCAAGATAAATCAGATTTGATGTCACATTTCTTTTCTTCTTTTTTAATTAAAAAAAGAGAAGCATTTGGTAATGAGGTCTTTGCCAATCACAGTGCTATACATCTTTGGTACATGGGATCAAATGCTTCAATGCAAAAAGAACACAGAGATTTAATGTAAACCCAATCGATACCAAGGCTGTTGAGTTGTTGAGAAGGAACGGAAGCATTTCATAAACTGAAGGAGGATAAAAGATATATGTAAAGGGTTAGGGTTAGGGTTAGGGTTAGGGTTAGGGTTGCTGTTTAAAAGGAAAATCAACATATGAGGAAGGGAATGTGGTATTCCCAATGCTACCATCATTGCTTTGATAGCATGAAATGTGATGGTTTCTAGAATCAGAATCCAGGTGGATTTTTCCAGACATTCTCCATAAAGAGATTATCTTTTTTCCTAGCTTCTTCAGAACTGCTGCTTTCCACAAGATTAAAATATCAAGGTAGGGGTAAATAGGTGAAAGGTCCTTGTGTCACCTTTGACATGCATATGAGAAAGTAGGCTCAGGTCTGTGAAAGCTCATGCTACCAGCTTCTTTATTTCATTTATTCCAAAAAGTGCTACAAGATCCCTTTGCAAACAGTCAATACCATAGTAAACACTCTCAGATACCCATCCCTGCCTGAAGATAATAGAACAGCAATAATTTCCCCAGCTTTAGGGAAGAAACAGTACTTTATATCAGCAATTCTAATCTTCACCATCATTTCTGACTTATTTGAGAATTAACAGCCAACATACCTCAGTCTTAAGTAAAAGAACAAAGAATGCTATTCTTAATAGTCCTGGAAATAATAGAATAAGAATTAATTTAGATGCACAGAAGGTGGTGGAGCCCATTTTGAAGAAGCAGGAATAAAGTGAGGCTCAGAAAGAAAGCAGGGCGATGGCATAGGTACAACAGAGGAGGAGGAGGAGGAGGAGGAGGAGGAGGAGGAGGAGGAGGAGGAGGAAGAAGAAGAAGAAGAAGAAGAAGAAGAAGAAGAAGAAGAAGAAGAAGAAGAAGAGAAGAAATGCCTAGTTGGCATTACCCATCTTAACAGTAATATAAAGGCAGGAATCCTGTTCGTGCCTTCTTCTATTTCTAGTATTGCTGCAGAAATGGCTATACTTTTGAAAATGTTTCACAAGGGCAGTATCCTAATTGGGGCTGTAAGTAGTGTTATGCTGGCTTCACCACTGCATAAGTGGTTGTGCTGTTAGGGCACTGTGTAAGAGCAGTCCCTAAGCCACAACTACATACAGCCCTACAAGTAACTGCTACATTTCTGCACTATGGTGGAGTCCTGTGTAACCACCCCACAGTCAATTACGACTAGACATCCATGTCAAGGGATCACCTTTACTTTTTTTTAAGCTTCACTGGTGCAACTTTGTATTATTACTACTGGACATCAGTAATATCACTGGATGTCTAGAATCCTATTATTGTTTTACATATGTGTAAGTTCACATTTGGGAACAATTGCACATTCTTACATCCACATTCAATTCAGGAGCATGGAAGTGGAGTTGCACATGTGGTGCTGTTGTGGGTGCAGTGCCATTGCACATATAGTTTCTCATAGACTTATGTATTCAGTTGTGTACCCAGCTGCATAATCAGTTGTGCATTTGGCCATGCATTCATTTGGATATTTGGTGGTGAAATGTTGCCATTCAACACAGGTATCATGTAGCTCAATCAACTTATAACTCTGCGTTTAACTCCAATTTACATGACCCCAGTGTAGAATCCTTGTCAAAATGTCAGGTGACCACTCATTGAATTGATCAATAATACTGAGAGAAATGGAACACCTTATGTCTCTGTGATGAATGGGTTTCAGTTGGAAGTATGGAAGCATGGCCCTGAACCAAAAGTAAAATGGCTGCACAGCAAAGCATTGCTGAAGGACAGTGAAAGTGAGAGGTAGCAAGAAATGATGACTTGGCCGGAGAAAGAACTTAAAAACAAGAAGGAACTTGTACAAACACTGTCTGCTTCAAGCTGTATATGATGTCAAAAAGATAGCAACAGACATGAGACCTTGGTATGTTTTGGAACTATGGAAAACATGTTCTTCCCAAGAACTGGCAAGATATGAGTATAAAGAAAGGGGATTTTCACCCTTTCCTTTGTTGGCACCTACATCTCCCCGTATGATCCCCCCCGCACCCTTTGGTCCTCTGGGAGGAATCTGCTCCAGCCAATAAAAACCAGGCTGTCTCAGACCTCCCAGAGGGCCTTCTCTGCAACCGCTCCCAGACTTTGGAATAGCCTGCCGGACGAGATCCGTCTCATTACTACTCTTGCTGCTTTAAAAAAGGTAGTAAAGACGGATCTCTTCTGGCAGGCCTTCCCAGAATAACAGCTGTTTGTTGGGAGATGAGTTTTTATCTTGTTTCATATCATTGATTCCTGTTTTATTGTTTTATTGCTTTATTGTACTGCTGATTTTAACTTTTACTTAGTTTAATTCTGTTTTAAGGGGATGGGAGGGTTGGACTGTGGGTCCAGGGAATGTTTTTAAGTTTGTCTGTTTTAAATGTTGTTACCCACCCCAATTGCCGTGCAGAGGGGTGGGCTATAAATAAAAATTTATTATTATTATTATTATACCTGGGCAAGATGTCATCCCATCCCCTTCAAGAATGAACTGATCCATCATCCAGCCAAGGATATGTTTTGTGGGTATGAATGTGTGTGTGCAAGAGCTCTTGATACTTAAAATGGTTGTCTTATTTCTTATTTCTTATTGTCTTATTTGTTATGTCTTAATAAATGTTATATGCATAGTGTTTAAACCCAGATCTGGTTTCCCATGTGTCTGTATTGGAAATCCTATAGTCTAGGATGGCTAAATTTCTCTTTGGAATAAAAGAACAACAGAGAACCTCAGTTCATGACATCTTCCTTGCTGATTTTATGGCTTGATATATGAATTTACAAAACTCTATACTACTTTGCCTTCAATCTACAGGCACTGAATAAGACTATGTTCAGTTACCTTCTTTTAATTTTTTATTTATTCATTTATTAATTACTTTTTGATGCCATCTTTCCACATTAAAAAAAAAACCCTCAAGGCATCTAGTAAACAGCAAAATCATTTAAACCATCACAAATTCAATAAATGCCATGCATTGATTAAATTGTGAGGGAAAAGGAATTTTCACATGGCAACAAGAATGAATGAAGGTGTTTTTTAAATGTCAGATTTAGATTGCATATGTGCTCCTGTGGATCAGAAACCTGTGTGGAAAAGTTGAACTTAATACTACTACTTAATAATACACCTCTACCAATTCTAATATTTTCAAAATTCTCTGAATTCTATCAGAAGACAATCCGAATGAATCACAAGAACAGTACAAGGTGTTGGTTATCACCTTTAAAGCCCTAAATGACTTGGGTTCAACCTATCTTCGGGACTGCCTCCTTCCATATAATCCATCCCGCCCACTCAGGTCCTCTAGGAGGAATTTGCTGTAACCTATGAAAACTAGGCTGTCTGCAACCTCCCAGAGGGCTTGTTCCCAGATTATGGAATAGCCTGCTGGACGAGATCCATCATATTACCACTTTAAATAGCTTTAAAAAAGCTGTTAAGATGGATCTCTTCCAGCAGGACTTTCCTGTATAGAGATACCGGCCTCAAGAGTTAGCCTATCTTCTCTCCTATTCTCTGTGACAGTTTTGTAGTTTTGTTATTTGGTTGTTCTGTCATTGTGACTTATTTTAACTATGTTTTAATTTGTTTATTGTTTAATATTATTTTAAGGAGTGGGTGGGTCTTGGGATTTATACTGTATTTATGATATTTTAATGTTGTAAGCTGCCCCGGCTGCATTTGCAAAGGGGCGGGATAATAATAATAATAATAATAATAATAATAATAATAATAATAAGCCAGCCCATGGAATAATAGCAATAGCAATAGCAAGTGAATTTCTATACTGCTTATCAGTGAAGTAGCACTCCCGAAGTAGTTTACAACATGTAAGCGAATTGCTCCAAACAAGATGAGTACTCATTTTGCCCACCTATGAAAGGATGGAAGGCTGAGTCGACTTTGAAGCTCTCCAGGATCAAATATACAATGTTGAGGCTGCAGGACTAGCATTTAACCACTGTACCATGAGGGCTCCATGGAATCTGCTCTTGTTGTGCACCTTCAACTCATTTATGACATGGTGACCCTAAAGTATACCTATCACTGGGTTTTCTTGGCAAGATTTGTTCAGAATGTCTTCATCTGCTTCTGAGGCTGAGTAAGGATGTGTCTACACTGAAGAAATAAAGCATGGAATTCTGGAAGCAGATTTTTTTGTGAGATATTTAGCTTTTACTGTCTGAGTGCTACAAATCCCAGAATTCCATAGCACTGAGCCATGGAAGTTAAAGTTGTGTCAAACAGCCTTATTTCTATAGTGTGGCAGCATCCAGAGAGTGACTTGCCCTATATCATCTCGTAAATTTTCCATGGCTGAGTGAAGATTCAAACACTGGTCTCCAGAGTCATAGTCAATGCTCAAACCACTACACCATGCTGGCACTCTCAATTCACTGCAGAATGCTGGCTCCCAAGGAATCTGTAAATCCCTAGTTTTAGGAAAAGCAGTAATGCACAAGTTATGTGAATCAAACTTTTATATCTCCATAGCTTTTATACATTTTAGCATTAAGAACATTCCAGCTTTACAATTATAATTAATTAACAGTATTATGGTTTTGGCCTGAGAGAAAAGAGTTCTCTTGGGCCAGGCTTTGACATCAGAGCAGCACATGCAACTCCTACGTGGCACCCAAGTGCAGAGTTCTGACTTGTACTTTGGGGAATGATGGCTGATTTCATCCTCTCTTTATGAATAAATGAGGACGAATAAGGCTTAGTGAGGCTAATACATTAGGAAGATTAGTGATTACAACACATCTCTGAGAACTAGGAATCAATTAAAATATTAGTGGAGCTGGGACAGTGTTTTGTGTGCGGGTTCTATAACAATGTCTGTCAAAGGCAAATTACTCAGAATCTGCTTGTAGTATGAAATACGGTATTGTCATCCAGCACCCATCTTCACTGGGATGCCTTACAAAGGTAACAAATCCTGTCCTTTAATGTCACATAGTACAGGTTTGTTAACCTCTCATTTCCCCTTTACCAATTCTGTAATAGTATCTTTGGATAATATAAAATCTGATGACAGAGGTTCATGACAATAACAACTCATACTGTATTACTACTCTTCCCCTTACAAATGGATGAGGAAAGCTGAAGACCACACCTTTTTTCACCTAGTTTATGCACCACTGTTAAGGACAGGTATTGATCTTATTTTATTGTTAGACTATTTTGAACACTGTTTAATTTCTACTCTGTTGCTATGTCTCCTTTAAAATTTGTTAATTTGACTTGTATTCATTGAGTTGTTTTTTTTTTCTTTTTGAATTTGGCAATTGGACTTTTATTTGAGACTTGGTGGCACAATGCAGTCCATGTTTGGTATGAAATTTCAAACATTATCCAGAACATCTTTGAGGCATTACATTGTCCATCCAGATTGTTCTCAGAGACATTTGGAAACAGGCCTTCTGCTGGATGCATGTCTTTTTGGAACAGGCAGGTAGACAGCATTAAAGGCTAGCTGTTGTGACAAACTGGGCAAGGCGTCCATTCTGTATATCTAATCTGTAAATCTAGCTATGTCATGAAATGATAGGCATTGTCTTTGGGCTGCACTCACAGCCTTAAAGTGCAGGTTGCTAATTGGAAGAAAATGAAAATGGAATTTAGAGAAATGTAATGAAATAAAGATTGAAAGACTGATGTATTCCTAGGTTAAATGCTGAGGGGCTTTTTTGGATGATACTATGTCAATATTCAATAGTTACCATTTTATTCTTAATTTTTTTTAAAAAAATGTTATAATTGAAATTGTAAGCCACCTTCATTCATGTCATCAGGAGAAGGTTGGGATTTAAGTTAAGTAAACAAATAATAATAAAAAATAGGAGTTGAGACTAGCTGGCTATTTCATAGGGCACAACATTATTGCTCATTACTATCCAAGTGTGTGTGTGTCTATGCACGTCTTCAAGTTGCCTATAGACTTAGGGTGACCCCATAAATTCCACAGGGTTTTCTTAAGCAAGAAATATGCAGAGATGGTTTTTCCAGTTCCTTACTCTGAAATATAGGAGTTATTCAGATGTCTTTTTATTTTTAACTCAACAATGTGAATAATCTCACTCATGCATTCTGGGTTTGGTATTCACACTATGGAACTGCATCAATGGGCATCTCTGTGACTTTTGTTACTCACATGTGCAAACATTCGAATAAACATGGAGTCAATGATGTGAATTCATTCAGAACTCCATTTTTGGATATGCAGCATTTTATCCTAGATCTATTTGGGTCTATTCACATTGGTTATTCACACTACTAGCAATGCAGATTAAAAAAAACAATGAGGAGGAACCCCGATATCAATTATCCTAGATTAAGTAGGTTTTTTTGGCAGCCCCCCAAACTTAATTGGATGCAAACAGGATACATATAAATTCATCCTGGATTATTTTCACAATATGAATAACCCCATAGTCTATAGCATTTGGCATTTGTTGGCAGTCTCCCATCCAAGTACTAAGCAGGGCTGACCCAAATACTTCTTGCTGTTTGACCCAATGCTAATTTTACTTGTCAGGTCTCACTATTCCAACTACTTTTTCACTTGCCATTCCAGATGGTCTTGAGTATTTGTACACTTTTTTACATGCTGTGAAATTGGCTAAATTGTACCATATCTGATACAACAATTCACTTTTTTCTCCTTTTCTCCACAGACCCATCCACCAGCATCAATAAGAGCTGTTTGATAGTAGAATATACTGCCTTGGAGTGTGTTGGAGTCTCCTTCTTTTGACATTTTAAATAAAGGCTGGATGGCCATCTGTCAGGGGTGCTTTGATTAGTGTTCCTGCTTGTAAACCACTTAGAGACTGCTCAGTTCAGTATGAAGCAGTATAGAAATGTAAATGCTTTTGCTATTGTTATTACTTGGCTGGGGGTTGGACTCGATGGCCCATCTCTTCCAACTCTATGATTCTATGATTCTTTGAATAATAGCAAGCTCATCAGTTGTCTGAAAAAGAAGCTATCTTGAGAGGCCACACATACATGGTTACATTCACATTTTTTGAGTGATTGAAAACAGGCATTCCTTGAAACATAGTGATGTATAAATCTAACCACAGGAGGATACATAAATAACAAAAAGGTAAACTTCAGGACAGAAGACTGAGAGGAAAATTAGTCATGCTGTGACTATTTCCTGATATATTTGATAATATAATAACAAAATCAGCTACAGTTTGTGCTTAGTAATATAGAAACTATCAAAATCTTTGTTAAGAACTGCATACAACACAAATTATACAAATGTTCAAACCAGTCTTCAAGCCACTTAACCAAACTTCTTACAATCAACCAGATAAAATGATTTAGACAAAATAATAAATATTTGTCTGGTGTACTTATTTTTAATGAAAATGGGAGACCATTAATGTTACACAAGAAGAACATTTACAAATGTTCACTCAGGTCCAGGTTATTGTGAGGACCATATTGTTTCCTACAAATCAGTCTGTGCTTTGAGATATGCTGAGGAGACCCTTCTCTCTGTCCCACCATTCTCACAGGAACATCTGGTGAGAACACAAGAAAGGGCCTTTTCTGTTGCTGTCCCCAGGCTCTAGAACTTATCTTCCAGAGAGGTTAAACTGGCACCCTCTCTATTTCCTATCCACAGACAGGTGAAGACCTTTCTGTTTCAACAGGCCCTTGAGGACTGACTGTAAAAAGCCCACCCCACCTAACCAATGTGCTGGATTTTTCTGTTTGTTGTGCTGGTGTGTGTGTGTGTGTTAATGATTTTTGTTTTAACCATTTCAATTTTTATTATTTCATAACTTTTTAATGTTAGTATTTTTTGAATTTTAACCAAGTGGTTTTTAAATCTACTGTAAACTGTTTTGAGTCCCAGACTGGGAAAAGTTGAGATAGCAACTTGATGTTTACAATTGTGGGTTTTGTTCATGAGTTGGAGCCACAGTATCCCTTAAATGAATAGAAGGGGTTCTTCCATTCACAAAAGCAGAGATCCTTAGCAGAGAGAAAAAAATATTTTTACCAATTTCCCTCTCTTCCCCAGTGTCACTTCCCATCACAATGAAACAAAAGGTCTCTCTTTTAAAACACAACGTACACACCAAAAAAGGCAAAACAAACCAAAAACATACCTTTGTAGTAGCTTTAAAAAAAAAGCAAACTGAAGGTAGAGGAAGGAATCTGTAAAAATTACTTCTGTACTTCCTCCAGTAGGAGGATCCCAGAAGTAGAGCTCTGCTCCTGGGAACTGTAGATCCAAACCTATGTATCTCACTATTCCACTAATGTATCAGCTTAGGGCCATAGAACGATCTCTTGCACATAATGTATGTTTTCCATTATTGGGGAAAGATTTTAAATCTCCAAATTCACTGTGTGCTCCTTATGTAAACATACCTCCCATTTATCCATACTTCTAATTATCTGAATTTTATGGTGGTCCCACAGGCTATTTAGTTATTCTGCTTTTTTAATTTGCAATTGACAGCCATGTTATTAAACCATTTGACAAATCTTCTCAATTGTATCTCTCTCCCTTAAGTTCTACTTCATTCATTTTGTGTCAATTACCTTGATTCATTTCCTAGTGAAGTGTAACATGACATCATATGAAACCCCCACCTGATTATATTAGATAGTCAGAATTTGTATGCTTCATTGGGTCTTTTAGATGTTTCATTGGATTTTTAGCCATTTCCTTTGGTTCATTTGGCCATTTCATTTGGTAAAATGCCCGGGAGAACTTCTCTTGTGAAGCTTCAATAATCAGAGATGACTTTGTACCCAGATCTAATCTATCCTAAATGACAACAGTTTGTTGGACAGGAAAACCTTCTAAAAATATTTGGTTCAACCTAATCCTACCTTTAGAAACAGCCTTCAGAAGAGTTTTAAATAAGTCCATGGCAAATGTTTGGAGCTGAACATTTGATCCTCAAACCCTGATCCTCAAATTCCCTAAAGCTCATCTCTTGTTAACATAAGTTTCCTGCCATTTGTAGCCCTGGTTAACTTCTGTAACATAAATTTTGTTTAGAACTGATGCTTCCTTTATTTAGGTCAGCTCAACAGACATTTAAAATAGAATAACGCAAGTATTTTAAAGAAAAAGTTAGGAGTTTGGATGGAACCTGAAAACTATTAGAACACACATTCAACTTTACACCAGTAGAGTGAAAAGAAAAATATTACTATCATAGCTGCACTGGATTTATCTGTTACACAAGTAGTGCCATATATATGTGATTTATTATACTGCAACACCCCCCACCACCACTTACACCAGTTCTATGATCTGAATTCTATTGATACTGCCAACTAGAGTAGAGCCATTGAATCAATGCAATCTTCCTATATGTTGATTCAGTATGCACCAATTGATTCAGTGGAACCACTCTCATTGAAACTAATCAATAGGATTCAAGGGTCTACTATTCATCCCCTTCTCCCCCTTGCTTGATACAGGCTTAGAATCATAAAAAGGAACATTATGGAGTACTGGTGTTGTTACACGGATGGCCAGAAAATGATAAATGCGATCTCCATGTGAGTGCAAGGCACTTCCCCCCTCTAACTTTCTCCTGGTGAAAAAGGAATTGAAAAAAAATAATTTTCTCCATGGGACACATGTAGTCACTCTCTGCACTCACTTTTGCAATGGGGTGCTCTCTTTGACCCTATTACATATGATTCAGCACCAAGACTAAAGAAAAAAAGTTACTTTGTATACATTTCCACTTACATCTCTGATTATTCCTTGCCCTATCATAAGAATCCAGGCTTAAATCAAATTATTACATCTCAAAATATTTTTGACCATTTTTTAAATCCCCCCCAATATTCTTTTTATCAATAATAATAATAATAATAATAATAATAACTTATTTATATTAATAACAGCTGCTTCCTTCAACAGCTGCTTCCTTCAAACAGGATGGAATATGTCCTTCTCTGAAGGATGCATTGATAATCTCTGTAAGGAACTTCCTCAATGCATCCCCCCCAGATGGCCAGCCATGATGGGCAAGGGTCGAGAAGGCAAGTTGTTTTCCTCACACTACTAAGGAGCTTGTCCACATCATCAGTACTCACAGATTGCAACTGATCCAGAATAACTTCACTGATGGAG
Organism: Phrynosoma blainvillii; assembly: GCA_026167975.1. Lineage (NCBI taxonomy): Eukaryota > Metazoa > Chordata > Lepidosauria > Squamata > Phrynosomatidae > Phrynosoma > Phrynosoma blainvillii. The sequence continues at coordinate 65,102,755 of JANUYF010000002.1, read as the reverse complement.
TCACTGGACACCTTGTCTATGGTTTCTGCTACAATACTGGCATCTAAGTCAGCTCTTATCTGAGAGATTTTGGGGGGTTGCAGACTGCCAGAAATAGTGCAAATTGAGTCCACTTTTAGGGTTAGGGTTAGTGCTAGGGAATCATGGGAATTGTTTTTTTTTTCTTTCTGAGACATTGAGCCTTCTCCGTCAGAGAGCTCTGGTGCCACAATAAAATACAGTTCCCATGATTCCCTAACCCTAACCCTAACCCTAAAAGTGGACTCAATTTGCACTATTTCTGACAATCTGCAACCCCCCTTTATCTGCAAAGAAGTTGTTAAATGTGTCACAGGCCATTGTCAGGTTAAGTAAGGCATTTGGCACAGGGGGCACCTGTGTCAGCTCCCTCACCACCCTAAACAGCTCTGCTGGATGAGACTCTGCAGACGCAATACATGCAAAGGAGAAGGATCTCTGTGTTGCACGGATTGCCTCCTGATAGGAACAAAGAAAGATCCTATGGTGAGTTCTGTCAGATAAGAGTTGAGTCTTCAGCCATTTGTGCTCTAGTCATTATCCAACCCACTTCATTTCCCTCACCTCTGGTGTATACTATGGCTTACGGTTTGAAGTGGGATAGCAAGGACGCTTGGGGGCGATCATGTTGATAGCCCTGGTGAGATCAGTGTTCCAGGTGTTAACCAAGGAATTGACAGGGTCACCAGCATTACCAACCATTAAACCCTCCAAGGCTCTCTGGAATCCAGTTGGCTCCATTAGCCTTTGAGGGCAGACCATTCTAATAGGTCCACCACCCCCGGTGGGGTGGATATAGGCTCTGAGTTGCATCTTGACCAGAAAAAGATCAGTCCATGACAGAGCAGAGGTACTAGTAACCTCCACCCACAGATATTCCCATTCCGTACTAAAGACCACATCGAGTGTATGACCTGCACAGTGTGTAGGCCCAATGACCAATTGGGATAGGCCCATATTTGTCATGGTATCCATGAACTCCTGAACCACTCCTGTTAAGTTGGTCTCAAGCAGGATGTCTGGGGGACTCCAACAACAGCTCTGAGACCAGCTGTGTTAGTTCGGTTAGGGAGTCTACTAGACAATGGGGTGGTCAGTAGACTAGCAGAATCCCCAAACTATCCCTGGTCTTCAGGCTCAGATACATACACTCGAAGTGGACTGTGTTCCGGACAGGTATCCTGGTCAAGGTAAGATTGTTCTTGTAAACCAGAGCCACTCCGCCCCCCCACCTGCCCACTTCCCCTCACCTGCTCACTAGCTGAGTACCCAGCTGGGAGGGCCTGCACCCAGGTGACTGCGCTGTCTTCTCCCAGCCAGGTTTCTGTGATGCAAGCCAGGTCGGCATCCTCATCCAGAAAAAGGTCATGGATGATATGTGTTTTATTCTTAACCAACTTGGCATTGCAAAGGAGCAGACTGAGGTTTGGTGGAATGGTTGATTTGCTCTCCAAACCATTCTGGGAAACAGAGGGAACTGAAGGCGGAATAGCTTTCAAACAGTGATCCCGTCTTCCTTTGTAACATCTGTTCCCTCCATTCCAGCCATACCTCCCGTTCCCCAGCACAACTCCGATTGTCGCCCCCACCTCATTCCCAGCCTCAGGTGGGAGAGTGAAACTCATGGCCGCTAAGGAAATAGAATGTCGTCACTAAACCGATAGTCGGGCCCACAGTGTCCTTAGAAAGCTCTGGAAAAGGCCTAATCTTCAACAGAAATAGGAGGGCGCATAAACACACCCTACCAATTCTGATTCTTTGCCTCCACAATTGTATAACGTTTAAATCCTCTGTTGTCAATAAACAACACATCTTAGGCCTAACAGTCAGCTAATGTCGATTAAGCTCAGCAGTCTAAGAGAGAGTCCTTCTCCACGGCCCAGAGTGCTGCCATTGCCGCAGCGTGCAGGTGAGGGAAGATGTTCCTTGGAGGGCTTTTTATGCCTTCCAGCGTCCCCTCGTCTCTGCTGTGGTTCAGGCTGCTATAGGGCTGCCCCAGCTGATGACAATTAGCTCAGCAGTCCGAGAGAGAGTCCTCCTCTGTGGCCCAGAGTGCTGCCGTACAGGTGAGGGAAGATGTTCCTTGGAGGGCTTTTTATGCCTTCCAGCATCCCCTCAGCTCCACTGCAGTTCAAGCTGCTATAGGGCTGCCCCAGCTGGTGACAATTAGCTCAGCAGTCTGAGAGAGAGTCCTCCTCTGCGGCACAGAGTACTGCTGTGCAGACGAGGGAAGATGTTCCTTGGAGGGCTTTTTATGCCTTCCAGCATCCCCTCAGCTCTGCTGCGGTATCATTCTGCCTGCATTATATTGCTTGACACAATAACATGAGCCCAGTTCAAGCATTGTGCGTATGTTGACTCCCATGTCTAATATATTATTTTTTCCCCAGTCTCCAACATTTCCATAATGCGTGGAAAATTCTGGATTCTAGAGCCTTTACAGACTGCCAGAAATAATGCAACTTGAGTCCACTTTAACTGCCCTGGCTCAGTGCTAGGGAATCATGGGAAATGTAGTTTTTTCTGAGACATTGCACCTTCTCTGTCAGAGAGCTCTGGTGCCACAATAAACTACAGTTCCCGTGATTCCCTAGCATTGAGCCAGGGAAGTTACAGTGGTTTCAAACTGGATTGTTTCTGGCAGTCTGCATAGGCTACTAGTCATTTTGGGCAACAAAAAGCCCTGTTTTATTAGGGTTATAAAGTAAATGGAGGATTCTATTCACACCCAGCAAAAAGTGTGGAGGTGCCCGTATTCATGTTTGAAAAGAGGGACTGGGATGTTGGATTATATCCTACATATGCAACATACGCTGACTATGTCTTGCCTTATAATATGTATTACATTAATTGTAGACAGTTGGATATGTCACAGATTTAGATATATATTTACATCATTTGTGGATATGTTTTCATATCAGGCAACAAATGTTTCCCAGGTGAGTTGTACAATAACTGCTGCTCCTCTTCTTTGAGGGCTTGAAGCAACTATACAATTACACATTTTGCTACAAAAGGGACACCGACAGCTTTTCTTCTTTTCTGCCATGGCTGCTGACTTTGTTGGTAGAGACATGGCTACTTTTGCTGCAATTTTTTAATCCAACAGGCTCTTCACATTTCTCATAAAATCCATAGGCTTTTTGAACTTGTTATTCTAGCAGTGAACTGGGCAAAATACCTCTACAGCTGCAAACAATCAAAGCCCTCCATAGCCCACTTCTGCATCAATATTGCTCAAATACAATCCAAGGGTTCTATTATAGGGAAAATCAAACATTTTGAAACATATGTCAATCTTCTGTTTGAGAATTTTATGGGCCTACAACTTCCATGTTGCAGAGGTGTGCTACCTAACTTTATAGCACCCTGGAGAAAATGGAGTAATTTAAAGAAAAAATTGTTGGAATGTGAAGTTGAAGATGCCACAGATGCAGGTGAAACATCAGGAATAAATTCTTCTAGAACATGGACTCATAGCCTGAAAAACCCACAAGAAAAATTGTAGGAATATTTGGTATCTATATTAAGCAGAGTGCACCAAGCAATTGCAATATGAGCTTCTTGTAAAAAAAAACAAAAAACAGGAAAAATTACTTTGGATGCTCTTGTAAAGTAAAAAAAACAAAAGCAAAACAAACCCCAAAAACCTATGTTTAATGTGAAGTCGAAGGCATTCATGGCTGGTATCCATAGGTTTTTGTGGGTTTTTCGGGCTGTGAAGTTGTGTTTTAGAAGAATTTATTCCTGATGTTTTGCCTGCATCTGTGGCTGGCATCTTCAGAGAATAGTGGCATGGAGGTGTGTGGGGCATATATACTGTGTGACCTTTGGTTGAGAGAATTGATTTATATATTAATCTGTGTGTTGATCTGAACTTCACCCAGGGTCAGGGGGTTTCCCAGCAGATAATGGATAACTACCCTGAGGCGTTGCCGTTCACCAGCAGACCAACACACAGATTAACATGTAAATCACTCCTCTCAGCCAAGGGTCACACAATATATATGCCCCACACACCTCCATGCCACCATTCTCTGAAGATGCCAGCCAAAGATGCAGGTGAGACATCAGGAATAAATTCTTCTAGAACACAGCCTCACAGCCCGAAAAAAACCACAAAAACCTATTAACCTATGTTTATTGTTTTGGGAAATCCACCTTGAGTTAAGAAAGGATATAGGCAAAGGAAGTTGCCCTATATTTGATTATGAGAGCTCCAAAAAGCTGGTTCTCGTGTATGGTTAAGCTAACAGCCATAACTGAATTTGGATCTCCAGAAATGCTCCCTTCTCAGACAAAGGGAATAAAGAGACAAAAAGCTGGAACAGACTGGCTCTAAACACTGGCTTCCCAGTGGCATGATGTTTAGACACCACATGCACAGAAGCCATTCAGCTGCCTAGACATGGGCCAGGTTCCAGGTGCTCTGGTGGCACAGCATTTACATGCCGCATGCCGCAGGAGTACTGTAAAACCAGCTTCCGTATGCAGTGGGGCAGGAAAGCCAGCTTTTTGCCAGCTCAAAAAGGAGCATCTCTCTACCACTCCTTTTTCGCCTGGCAAAAAAGTGGATTGGGGCCACGGTGTGAAGAAAAGGCTACATATGCCAGCCCTTCTTCACTACAGTGGCAATGGTCTCCTCACAAGGAGACCACTGTAGTTGCAAAGAAGAATGAGTGAGTATGCCCTTCTGGCCATGCCCACCCCAGCAACCTCCCCTACACCGGGTGACACCGGGGGTGGGGAAGACACTGGTCTATACCTCTATCAAAAAGCTCCTACAGTTAAGACATTCTTCCTATTGTTTAAGTGGAATCTCTTTTCATGTAATTTGAATCCATTCGTTTGAGTTCTAATCTTGGAGCCACAGAAAACAAGCTTGCACTACCTCCTGCATCACACCCCTTCAGGTTTTTAAAGAAGGTTATCATACCACTTCTTTCTCTCTCTTCTTCTCCAAGCTAAACACACCCAGCTCCATTAGGCATTCCTCATAGAGCTTGGTTTCCAGACCTTTTATCAAATATGCAAGCAGTGATTTTATCACCACATTGACACTTGAGTAGATGTTGCTTTCAAATGACACATTAAAGTTCTCAGAATTTTTTCTCTACTTACTAATCTGTTGGCTCACTCTTCTCCTGAATATGCATTTTTGGTAGAGTGATCCATCAGTGTCTGAATCATATTGTTAGCATTAACAGAACCACTGGATTAGTAGGATTTAGCCAGGTACTGACCCACAGTTCAACATACGTTTCATTGGATACATTGAAGAGAGACAAATCTTTGGAAAGCTTGTTCTCTCAGGCAAGAACAAATAATTTTATTTTTTCCCCTTCACTGCAAGAAAATTGTTAAAAACTGCTCATTTTTCAAACATTATTTGCTGTTCAGATTTTTAAAATGCAAATTATTTTTTGTGCAGAAAACAGTATTTTTTTTCTTGAGGAGAAAGACCCCCCCCCAACTTGTCGGGAGGGGTTACCTGTTGCGACTGCCATTTTAGGGCAAGTGACCGCTGGTTGGCTGGGCGCACAGGAAGTACCACCTCACTTCCTGTGCGCCTAGCCAATCAGCTTTACTAATGTTGTAAGAAAGCACGCTGGGAAATCTTGTGGTGCAGCAAGCATCACGATATTTCCGGCAGGATCTTGGGGCTATATAGCCCTGTGCTGCCACATGGCGGCAGCCATTTTGGAGAAGCAGCTAAGCGAGTAACATCACTCTGCTGCTTTCTTCTGTGGTCTTTGTGGGGCTTTGGGCCCAGCAAACCCTAGAACCTAACTTTTCTACTGATTCTTTCCGGATTACTTATTGGAGCACCGCAAGGAAGAGATCTTTTGTGGCTGGTATCTGTCAGCAAGGCTGGGCCGGGGCCTTCGGGCCGGTCACCCTGGGCCTGTCCGAGAGGCCTGTGGCATCTTGATACACCTGGCTCGCATGGTCACTGAGCTGAAGCGGGTGCCACAGTAGGTGGTTGTCCGCCAGGCTGGTGGTCCGTGTCGGCTGTTTGTAGGCCTAGCGGCACCCCTGGTAGACTACACTCATCCAGGGAGGGGGTTGGACACGTCCCAACTCCACGGGCCTGGAGTATTCCCCTGATAAGTGTGCTGGTTGGAAAGGGTGCCTTTGTGGACCCATGGGACACCTTCCCTGTATTTGCCAGTGCAGCTTCCTGGCTAGTGGCATCTCAATAGAGACTTGGGTGGCTTCGTAGCCTGGTGTGAGGCCTTTGGCCCAGTGTAGTCATCCTAAGTGGGTGGCGTGTTTGTTGGACCCGTACGTTTTTTAGCTGGGCGTGTATTTATACTCCATAATGTCCCGCAGTAAAGCCCAATCCAAAAGGCAAGCAGCTCCTGCTGTGTCAGGCACTGTAAACTCTGCTCCAAAGAGGCCTTCACACGCGGCAAGCAGGGACAATGAAATAGTTGCCCAGCTTACACAGCTGAGCAAGACCATGCAAGCTTGTGTGGCAGTTTGTAAGCAACTTTCACAGAAGGGGCTTCAGGCTACAGACGACAACCCCTCTGCCAGCACTTCTGCCCCTCAACACATAGAAGTGCTGCCCCCTCAACCCTCACCTGAAGGTCAGATGGTGGACACAGCACGTGGTCCTGTGGTGGATACGGCTATGGAAGTTGGGCAACCTACCATAGCTGATGTGTGGGAACTCCTGCAAAGGATTCCAGGTGTGGGGCAGCAGGGTGCCGGTGCCCCTGTGTCTGTTCAGCCTACTTTGACAGATTTATACAATCTCCTGTGCGGAGCTGTTTTTGCAGGTGGAGGCATGATGGAGCAGACCCCCAATGTGTTTAAATGCCCTAAGTTTAAATGCCCTAAGTTGAAGAGTAATTTTGTCAATTGGATAATGGGCTTCACTATTTACAGGGGAGTTGTGGAGGAAAAAGATCAGGCAGATCAGGCTGGTGCCACTGCGTCTCAACATGACACCCAAGCTGTTGTGGGGCCACACTTCGGGGGATCTACACAGTCGGGTGGTGATGCTTCCCAGCATGTTTCTGCACCAGGTGTGTCTCCTTCTTTCCCTGCACAGGTGTCATGGCCCACCTCGGTATGGGCTCCAGGTGGTCAGGTTGGGTAGAGTGTGGGGGTTGAACGCCCCAACTCTGCATTGCTGGGAGCATCCTTGACAACACCTGAGTTTTCCCAAGTGGCTAACTCGAGGGTGCAGGTGGCGCAGTCAGTGCTTAACATGGCTGGTGATACTTTAAGAGCGTCTTCTATTGGCTTAGTTGGTTCAACAGTGGACAGAGTAGGGGAATGTATCCCATATGCTGGGATGTCTACTCCCCTGGGCTCTTACCTTCCCTTTGCTACTAAAGAAAGGATTTGGAAAGGGGAATACATAGACCTATTTTCTCTTACTTTTAGAGATCCTGCACCAAGGATTATGGTTAAGGATGGGATAGTATTTAGCCTACCTAAGCAGTTTCAGGCGTTTAAATGTCCTAAGTTGAAGAGTAATTTTGTCAATTGGATAATGGGCTTCACTATTTACAGGGGAGTTGTGGAGGAAAAAGAACCACTTAGGTCACCTGATTTTTCCAAATATCAGGAAATTGTGATTAAAGCTTATACGAACTGCCATCACAATTCACGTGGCACAGCTTGACTGCAATATGATGAGCAATTCAGAATGAGGGCTGCCCAAGATCGCTCACTGTCATGGAGACATGTGCAATCTGAACTGTGGGCAGATGTGATCGTGAGGGCCTCCCCTTCAAGCTGTTGTGACAATGGATTTGTGCCCATGGTTACGCAGCCAAGAGGGCAAAATGTGAGGCCTGGCACGTCCGAAAGAAAGCAATTTGGTATTTGCTGGAACTACAATGCAGGTAAGTGTTTGAGGCAACCCTGCAGGTTTGAGCACAAATGCAACACCTGCGGGGGGAATCACCCCGGCAATTCCTGTGTTAGAGGCAAGAGATCAGGAGTCACAGGATCAACCCAGCCATTGTCTCCGGGAGGAAAAGGCACTGTCACCAATTAATTTGGAGGCAATGGTGCCATGGCTCCGTATAAACCCTAATAAGGATGCAGCTTCTTATATATTCAATGGTTTTTCCCTGGGTTTTCGTATCCCTTACTCAGGGACCAGGGAACATCTTTATGTGCCCAATGCACATTCTGTGAAGGATTTGCCAGATATAGTAAGGGACAAGCTGGCAAAAGAGGTAGCAGCAGGCAGGATTTCAGGCCCTCATGATCACCTACCAATTTCCACCCTTCGCTTATCTCCTCTAAAAAAGGGCCAGGGGAATTTAGGTTAATTCACAATCTTTCTTATCCCAAGGGTGATTTTGTTAATGATGCCATAGACCCACAACTTACTTCAGTTAAGTACGCTTCCTTTGATTCCACAGTTAAGATGGTCAGGGCCTTAGGCAAGGGAGCACTCTTAGCTAAATGTGATATAAAATCAGCCTTCAGGTTGCTCCCTGTTCACCCAGATGACTTTGATCTCTTGGGTTTTCAATTTGAGGGAAAGTATTATTTCGACAAAGCTATGCCAATGGGGTGTTCTATTTCCTGTTCAGCTTTTGAAACATTTAGCACATTCCTCCATTGGTGTGCATTCAAAAGGTCAGGCAATAATACAAACACCCATTATTTGGATGATTTCTTAAATAGCTGGAACCCCTGATTCTGCAAGATGTAGTGACACTTTAGTCGCCTTTCAGGGTTTAATGGCAGAGTTGGGAGTTCTTCTAGCTGAGGAAAAGACTGAGGGCCCTGACACACGACTTACCTTTTTGGGGATTGAGATAGACACCATGGCTGGGATATCTCGTTTACCAAATGACAAGCTAGTGGCTATGAGGGAGCAAGTTAGATCACTGATGGGAAAACATAAAGCTACACTCCACGACTTTCAGTCCCTTTCAGGCTTGTTAAACTTTGCTAGTAAGGTAATAGTTCCAGGATGAGCATTTTGTGCTAGATTGTATAGAGCCACTAAAGGGGTTTCTGTTTCACATCATATAAGAATCACTAAGGGAATTCGTGAGGACTTGAAGGTCTGGGAGTCCTTTTTGGAAAAATTCAATGGAATTTCATTTTGGAAGTCTGAAATGCTGCTGAGGGCAGATTTTCAGGTACACTCCGATGCTGCTGGTGCACACAGATTTGGAGTTTATTGGAATGGTCAGTGGGCTGCGCAGGCTTGGCCTCCTCCTTGGTCAGAATGTGGTCTTATGACAGACCTGATGTTTTTGGAGCTGTTTCCCATAGTGGTGGCTGTACACCTATGGGCAAATCAATTTGATAATAAGACCATCTGGTTTTGGTGTGACAACCAGGCGGTGGTTCAGGTAGTAAATTCCCAGTCCTCTAAGTCCTCAAGGGTGATGAGTTTTGTTAGGACTATGGTCACGCAGTGTTTGAAATTCAATGTTTTGTTCCAAGCTCACCATATCCCTGGTTTGCTTAACCCTTTGGCAGATGCCCTCTCTCGTTTTCAGTTCTCCAGATTCTGGCAGCTGGCACCCGAGGCTTCAACGCACCCACTGGAGGTACCAGCACTTCTGTGGAGCCATGGAGACTAGAAGTCGACAGGGCTATCTTACAATCTATTGCCCCATCTACACGTAAGTCTTATCAGATAGCCTTGAATGTATTTAGACAATTTTTGTCAGAAATAGGGAGGTTAAGGTCTGGCCCATTAGGGTGGATCTCATTCTTCAATTTATAGTGATGCTTAGGCAAACACATTTGTCGCTTGTTACCATCAGTCGCCTGTTACCATCAGGGGCAGGCTGGCTGCACTGGTCTTTTTCTCCAGGGCCAGTGGTCTGCATGATCCTACTGCAGATTTCAGAGTTAGGATTGCTTTAGAAGGTTGGACCAGAGAATCCCCAGTGGTTAAGGACACCCGTTTGCCAATAACCGGCCCAGTCTAAGTGAAATTATGGCAACACTTAGCCGATACTTGTTATTCAAAGGAGGAATTGGCTTTGTTAAAACCGTATTTGCTATAGCCTTCTTTGCGGCTTTAAGGATCAGTGAGATTGTCCCAGGCTCTCGCAATGATAAATCAGGTAGGGCACTCCTGCTCTCAGATGTCATATTGTCAGAACAGGGGATTAAGATTTTAGTCAGGTGTTCAAAGGCCAACCAGTTAGCAAAAGGTCAGTCCATCTCTTTGGTCAAGGCACCTGAGGGACAGATCTGCCCTGTCATGGCACTGGCAGATTATCTAAAGGTTAGACCAAATGTTCCAGGATATTTGTTTGTGCATACTTCAGGTATGCCAGTTACTCAATTTCAGTTTAGGGCGGTCTTAAAGGAGACCTTGAGGCGAGCTAATTTACCTTCTGCTCAATGTTTTTCTCATTCTTTCCGCATAGGAGAGGCAATCGCCGCGGCTGTTCATGGTTTAGGTGAAGCCGAGATTCACCGAATTGGCCGGTGGCAATCGAAGGCATTCAAATCTTATGTCTGTACCTGATGGATATATACTATTGGTGATGAATCTAATTGCCCTTATTTGTCATTTATAGCTGGATTCTCTTGTGGAAAGATCTGGATAGTGGGCCACAGTCTCGTGTTCTGGGCTGAACGCCATATAGTCGAACAGCGACGGGACCCCACCTTGGGACTGGAGTACATTGGCAACCTGCAATGGTTTGGTCGCAGGGGTATGCAATGGGGAGCCTTACTTCCCACGATTATTGAGCTGTCGAGGGCCCGTCCGCACCCCCGAGTTTTAGTCATACACTTGGGGGAGAATGACCTGGTCAAGATTCCCTGCCTTCAACTTGCAAAGCAAATGGTCAAGGACTTGCTGGAAATAAGGAAACACATTCCTGGTGCTGTTCTCCTATGGACTAAGTTGCTGCCAAGGCGTAGCTGGCCGGGGGCCCGTAAAGACGCTGCCGTAAATGGCGCTCAACGTTGGCTCAACCGTTATGTAATTAAGCAATTGTCCAGATTGGGCATTTATGTAATTGACCATGTTGGTATTCAGATAACCATGCCTCAGCTGTACGGGGGGGATGGGATACACCTCTCTTTGGAGGGGTCAGAAGTGTATGTTCAGTTACTTTCTGAGCACATCATAAAGGCAGTCTGTGGGGGAGGGGGAGAGGGGATGCCAAGCTAGGCTGGCCCCCTCTTCTGGTGAGTAACGACCCCCTACCCACAGATAATAATTGGCTAATTAAAAGATTGATTGGGATTAATCAGGCTAAATTAAATTGGTGGAAGTGACATCAGTACTTAAGTTCATGATGTCATTAGCTTAATGACGTCACATAGTTCAATATGACGTCATTTCTGGTTAGGAGGGGCAAAATTGTTTATTGTTGTTATTTACATGCTTTCTCACATGCTATGAAGGACTACCCACTTGGGTTAGTCACACCTTCACATACACATGTGACAAAGCATTTGAGTATTTAATTGTAAATTGTTTGTAAATAGACCCTGTACAGCTAAATAAAGTTGTGGCCTGTTTTTACCTACAAGAAGGTGCCACTTGTCCTTTGTGCCGCTGCAAAACTTGTTTCCTGTGAGAAAATAGAATATTCTTCACAGAAAGAAAACTTCACAGATAGAAGAAAAAAAAGAATTTTCTTCCCTGTGCAGAAGATGCCATGCTTTGCCCCCCACCCCACCCCACATCTTTAGTGTGGAGTATAAATTCTGTGAAGATAGTGGTCTAGAATCTCCTCATCAGGACCTTCTGCCAGTAAAAAAATAGCCACTTTTGAATATTTTAAAAATATTCTTTCCCTCCCTAGTATACTTTTGTTAGTTCTAACCAATAAAATTTGGGACAATATGGATTTTTCCCCTTGCTCATCTAAAGAGATTCCACCCTTTGTTCTCATGTCTCCTCACATATAGTGAGAGGGGACTGGTGAAGGAGGAGCGAGACTGGTAGATTTTCTATGCAACATGGCATATGAAAGTATGGGAACAAAGTTGATAATATGGTGACTTGAATGAAGTATTGGGATCTATCTTTAACAGAAGGAATTTTAGGACATATTTACCAGACCCCTCTAGCTATAAAACCCACTGGGTGACCTTGGGCAAGTCACAGTCTCTCAGCCTCAGAGGATGGCAATGACAAACCCCCTCTGAAGAAACACACCAAGAAAACCCTGTGATAGGGTCACCATAAGCTGGAAACAACTTTAAGGCAAACATCACCACACACTCAATGGTAAATATGGGGTTGAAATCCTACAATGGGTTTTTATATAGCATATTCCTCTGCACACAGAGTTACACATTAACTATGCTAAATTACCCTTGTGTAGAATGGAAATATTGCACAACAAAAAGCACAACTGAATGTGCATGTATGCAAGCACTATATGCGCAACTCCATTTCCACACTCTTAAACTGAGTGCAGACTTTCCACACTAGGCAAAAATGTTTGACCAGTTCCATGGGTACTTACACATGCATAAGAAACCAACAGGATTTCATCCTTTATCTAATTTGCTGCATCCTAAGTACTACTTTGGGTAGCAGATAAAGAGTCAAGATGACACTATATATGTGTGTGTGTGCATGTGTGTGTATATAATGCAGTTAGAACACCTTGGGGAAGTTACTATTTTGAGCATGACTGGGTGATTCTGGGAGTCATAGTTTGAAAATGTCACTTTTCTGGAAGACCATTGTCTTGCAAGTACTCCGCCTACAGAGGTGTCAGGGTCTTATTCTCTGAACATCTTCAAACAGATGGTGATGCTGGGGATGCTTTACCTGGAGATCCTGCACTGAACAGGGAACTGGACTGGATGGCTCATGAGGCCCCTTCAAACTCTTTGATTTTGTAATTTTCCTTTTGATACTACTCCATTTAGTACAGCTATATATATATATATATATATATATATATATATATATATTTGCTAAGTAACAGATTCAGGAATATGTAAATGAACCCCCATGTAAATGAACCCCCATGCAAATGTGCAAGAGATGTTTCCTAGGCCCTGAAATAAGAGCTGCAAAAAAGGTACTAGTAGTTTGTGAACATAGGCATAAAAAGGTTGCTAACTCAAACATGTTGTTGGAAATTTTCCTCTATTGGAGTTCTCAGCCTGACTATCACTTGTATGTGAGTGTGTGTGGTGGTGGCGGGTGCTTGATCCTTCCAAGTAGCTATTTAGTGCTGAGGTTCTGGATAGTGTTTGTTAAAAATTAAAAGTATCGTTAGGAGGCATGAGGTTGGGGTGTTTGTGGGGGCAGGGGAGGACTGAGTCAATGGAATGGAACAGGGAAGAAGAAAAAGAAGGAATCAATTTATTTCTATCTCACTGAATTATCCCTTCTCACTGATGCCCCTCTACTTCTTAGGGGAAGACAAAGACAGAGAGCCTGGCCTGTTGTATGAGATAAACCATCAGAAATCACCAGTCTGGAGGAGCCTTCCCCTCACCCAAAAAGGTTCTCCTGCTCAAGGGAGAACTCACTAACCCTGAAAAGAAAGCTGAGTACCTAACTCCAGGCTATGTTGTATACTGTGCAAGGAAAAGTTGATGTTTTTTTTTTAAAAGGATTTGGATGGTCTGCCATTATAAAGCAACACTATGAAGATTCCTTGTTGAAATCTAAAAGTCCCAAGGAAAGAAATCAGATTTTAATCTGAATGGAGTTTGGGCAAAATCCTTTCAAAAACTGTAAATATCTGAGAAATCTTATGCAGCCCTTGAAAATTTAGGGCAAGGGTCCTGATTTGCATCTTCCTGGATCCTATTACATTCCATGCCATGATTGGGTAAATATTCTTTCTATCCAGAGAAATGGGCATCACTCCTTGCTGCATCTGAAGAAATGGCTTTATATTCATGAAAGCTCATGCTAAAATAAAATAAAAAGTTAGTCTTAAAGGTGCTGCTACATTCTTTCTTTCCACTCCCTTCTTTCCTCTTTTTTTATGCTCTCAAAAGCACTATCTCCACCCCCCAAAAATACTTGCAAATATTTGTTCAGCTAATGGGCTTCCCCCCCCACACACACACCATTTCCTGTGATATATGTCATGGGTAAGAATTTGGGGACAAGTTGGGGTAGGGAGCAGAAACTCAAGCTGTGAAACTACTGAATTATCAAGGGTATAATCTTAGAATTTAGTAACATTACATGTGAGCTATAAGCTATAAAACAGATTTGTAATAGGAAATACTACAATTGCTTTTCAATGAGAGCACAGGTCTATGCTCTGTCTTTCAAGGGCATGCCTTCTCTCTTAAGCAGACATATATTTAACCACATTTGGTTTTAATTTCAGATTATGCCTGATTATTTTCTCTTCAGGATATCCATTTTCTGTATAGTTTTTCAGTTTCCTTTAACTTTCTAATTTAATTTCATAAAAAATTAATTGAAAGTTTAATAATATGGCTGCTAGATTTGGATTAATTTTGAAATGCTAGGATTCATTTTAGCTTTTGACATTTATTTCATTTACCAAAATATTTTCTTTTGCTACTACGTTTATTCAAGAGAAAAATATGTGTTTCTGGTAAAATGGCATCGACATATTTTTTTTCTGGTAAAAAACATAATTTCATAGGTGTTTTTTTTTTTTTGGCATATATTACATTATGAATGAAATTTATCTACAAACATCACTTTATTCTGATCTAGAATAAAGAAATCTTGTTCTATTTTAGAACCAATGGTTTAATATTTTATTCATAATAATAATAATAATAATAATAATAATAATAATAAATTTTTATTTGTAGCCCGCCCCTCTGCAAGGCAATCGGGGCGGGGAACAGCAGTGTTTAAAAAGAACAGAGTTAAAAACATTCCCTCTCCCCACAATCCCATCCTCCCACCCCCCACCCGATCTCCTTAAAATAAAATTAAACCATGAACTAGTTAAAATACAATATCAATCAAATTAATAACTTAAATTACAAATTTTAACATGGGGAGTCAGACAAATGGAACCTTACTATGGGCCGACAGTTATTCCGGGAAGGCCTGCCGAAAGAGATCCGTCTTTACCGCTTTCTTAAAAGCAGCAAGGGTAGTAATAAGACGGATCTCGTCCGGCAGGCCATTCCAGAGCCTGGGAGCGGTTGCAGAGAAGGTCCTCTGGGAGGTCAGTGACAGCCTGGTCTTTATTGGCTGTAACAGATTCCTCCCAGAGGACCGGAGGGCGCAGGGGGGATCATATGGGGAGAGGCGGTCCCGCAGATAAGATGGACCCAAGCCATGTAGGGCTTTAAAGGTCAAAACCAACACCTTGTACTGCGCCCGGAAACTAATTGGCAGCCAATGGAGGGATTTGAGCACTGGTGTTATGTGCTCCCTCCTCGATGTTCCTGTAATCAATCTGGCTGCCATATTCTGTACCAATTGAAGTTTCCGGGTTAGGCACAAGGGTAGCCCCATGTAGAGCGCATTGCAGAAATCCAGACGTGAGGTTACCAGGGCGTGTACCACAGCTTCCAGATCCCTCATATCCAGATAAGGGCGCAGCTGGCATATCAGCCGAAGCTGATAACAAGCACTCCTGACCACCGCATTCACCTGACTAGTCATGTGAAGCGATGAGTCAAGGAGCACCCCCAGACTGCGAACACAGTCCTTAGAGGAGAGTGTGACTCCATCCAGGACTGGAGACTGTATTCCCAAATCTGGTTTCGGGCCTGTAACTGTGAGTACCTCCGTTTTGTCTGGATTCAACTTCAATCGGTTTTTCCTCATCCAACCCATTACCGCTCTGAGACAGTCATTAAGAGGGGAGGCGCCATCTGAAGTCTGAGACGATGATCTGGTCATGGAGAGATATATCTGGGTGTCATCAGCGTACTGAAGACACCGAGCTCCATGCCTCCGAATGATCTCACCCAGCGGCTTCATGTAAATGTTAAATAACATCGGGGACAGGATGGTGTAAAAAATAGGTGTGAAGCATTCAGTTTACCAGCTGTTCAGTTGAGCCTCTAACTAAATATAGATTGCTTTTTGCAGCACCATATTAGCAGCAATGGAGAAACAATCAAACTTATTTTTATCTTACTTGTGTGTTTTCATGCTTTCTGACAAAATCAATAACATACAGTTGAGGGAACAATATTGTTGGTTCACAGTTTTGGTCCATATACCCAGGAGATTAACTTTACCATTGTTGCTATTGCAAGAAATGGCTCTGATTTTCAAGTGATTTCTCATTTACACAGTGGATGCAGTTGTACACATTTTAAGTTGAGGCCTCATCTGCACTGCAGAAATAATTCAGTTTGACACCATTTTAACTTCCATGGCTCAATGATATGGAATTCTGGGAACTATAGTTTTGTGAGTCATTTAGCCTTCTCTGTCAGAAAGCTCTGATGCCACAATAAACTATAAATTCCAGGAATCTATAGCATCGAGCCATTGCAGTTAAACGTATTGTCAAACTACATTATTTCTGCAGTGCAGATGAGGCCCAATTAAATTTAAATATGGATTCACTTAGCACTAGTGGGACCTTCCCTCTTCTGGCAAATACAAGTTTCAGGGGTGACATCTGTAAGGATTCTGGCACAAAAAGACTGGATTAAATCACCATCCACATGCACTATGCTCCCTCTCCTGATCAGTGCCTTAATATCTGCTTTTAAAATATAAATGTGTGGTCAAATGATTAATAATAATAATAATAATAATAATAATAATAATAATAATAATTTATGCCCCGCCCCTCTGCTGAGAAATCAGGGCAGCTTACAGCATTAAAATTTACATAAGTACAGTCCCCATCCCATCCCAGACAACCCCAAAACCCACCCACCCCTAAAAAGGTATTAACCAATATTGCAGGTTTAAAAACATACTTAAAATATTTTTTTTCATTTTATTTTTATTCAAAATAATAATATTTACAATATTAATATAATTTAAAAAAAACGCTATCACATTGTTATTCTATCACATAGTTCTATCTACATATTTACATAATTTCCCTTAATTCGGAACACCATGAGTACATTTTCTAAAAACCTTTATAAATTCAATCTCTCCATTTTAAAATTCATATCTATATCACTCTTGCTGGAACCATATTTTACCCTTATTTCTTTAACTTTATCTTGGTTTATATATTCCATCTTTCTTTGATATAGTTCTCTACTGGAGCCCATTCTTTCTTAATCAAATCTTTATCACCATTTCTCATTAATTTAGTTAGTTCATCCATTTCCTTCATTTCTAGTAATTTTAAAAGCCATTCCTCTTCCCTTGGCATATTCTGTTGTTTCAATTTTGAGCAATTACCATTCTCGCCGCTGTAACCATATACATAATAATTTTCCCCCACTTTTTCTCTATACCTGGATCTAATTTACACATCATGTTTAGAATTTCTGGCCTCATCTCATATTGGATCTTCAAAATATTCTGTATGCTTATATGTATTTTTTTCCAAAATTTCTTCATTTCCTCACATTTCCACCATATATGGTACCATGATCCCACATTGTGCTTACATTTCCAACATTCTTTTTCTTTTTTCTTAAAAATGTTTGCTAATCTAGCGGGTGTCAGGTACCATCTCTGTTCCATTTTCCAAAAGTTTTCCTTCAAATCCTGTGAGTTTGTAAATTTATCTGTTTTCGTCCTAGTCTTTTCCCATTCTTCTAGCTTAATGATTCTACCAATATCTGTTGCCCATTTTATCATGTTCTCTGAAACTTTTTCCGTTTCTTGTTGCATTTCCATTAAGATCTTGTAGAACTTACTTATTTTTTGTCTTGAAGGTTGTAGCATTATTTTATCCACATCTGTCAGTTCCCTTTCAAAACCTTGAAGTTTGAATCTTTCTCTTAATTGCAGGTAAGTAAACCATTGGATATTAGGGTCTATCTTTGTCAGCTCCTCCATTGTTTTTATTTCAGGTTCCAAGTCTTCCTCCATGTTAATAATTTCTTTATATTTTAACCATGTTTGAATTGATGTCCTTTTTGCATGGAAAGCTTCATGTGAAGAAGTCCATAATGGTATTTTCCTATAAACTTTATTTTTTATCTCATTCCACGTTGTCAATAATGCTCTCCTAATCACACAATGTTTAACGTCTTTATGAACCTTCTCTTTCCCATAGCATAAATATCCATGCCATCCATATCTGTTGTTAAATCCTTCCAATTCTAATACTTCTTTCCTTTTTAGGGTTATCCAATCTGATATCCAATCTAATACGTTAGCTTTATAATACAATTCCAAATCTGGGACATTCCTTCCTCCATCTTTCTTATTTCTTGTCATGGTTTTCCAGTTCACCCTTGCTTTTTTGTTTTTCCAAATAAATCTTCTTAAGTCCTTATGCCACTCGTTAAATGGTTTTTTGTTATGTATAATCAGGATACATTGAAATAAAAAATTCATCTTAGGCAAAATCATCATTTTAATTGCTTCTATTCTTCCAAATAAGGATAAGTTCAATTTTGACCATTTGTTCATGTCTTCTTTTATTTCAGACCATTTCGTTTTATAATTGTTATCAAACAAGTCTAAATTCCTGTCTGTTATCCATATTCCCAAATATTTTGTCTTTTTTCTGACTTTACACTTTGTTTTATTTTCTAGCTCCATCTTTTCTGTCTTTGTCAAATTTTTTGTCAATATCGTTGTCTTATCATAATTTATTTTGAAGCCTGCTACCTCTCCGTAGTCCTGCAATGTCTTCACCACTAATTCCACCTGTGCTAATGGGTCTTCCAAGATCAAGACCAAGTCATCTGCAAAAGCTCTTACTTTATATTCTCTTCCTCCCACTTTCAAGCCTCTTAAATGTTCATTTCTTCTTATGTTATTTAGCAGTGTTTCTAAAACCATTATAAACAAAAGTGGTGAAAGCGGACATCCTTGGCGTGTTCCCTTTGTTATGTTTATTTCCTCTGATGTGTTTCCATTTATAATTAATTTGGCTGTTTGTTCTTTATAAATTTCTTTTATCCACTTACAAAAATTATGTCCCATCTCCATCTTTTCCAATATTTCCAACATGAAAGTCCAATTTACATTATCAAATGCTTTTTCTGCATCTAAAAACATTAAAGCTAATTTCTTCTCATTGTTCTTTTCATAATACTCTATTATATTTATTATATTCCTTAAATTGTCTTTCAATTGTCTGCCTGGTAAAAATCCTGTTTGTTCTTCTTTAATTTGATTAACCAAAACCCTTTTCAATCTCTCCGCCAAAATCAAAGCAAATATTTTATAATCCGTATTTAATAATGATATTGGTCTATAATTTTTGACTTCCATTTCATCTTTGCCTTCTTTTGGAATTAAAGTAATATTGGCCTTTTTCCAAGTATCCGGGATTCCTTCACAAGTTATCTTGTTTAGAGTTTCCAACAGTGGTTGTTTCAATTCTTCATAAATTTTTTTATAATATTGTGCTGTAAATCCATCCGGACCTGGAGCTTTATCTTTCTTATTCCTCATTATCACCTTTTCTAGCTCTTCTTCAGTAAATTCTGCATTTATAATTTCTCGCTGTTCATTAGTAATCTTTGTTATATCCTGCATTTCCAGATATTTCCTAACATCCTCAATTATGATTTCTTCCTTCTTATATAATGTGGAGTAGAAATTTCGAAATATATTTTGGATATCTTCTTGCAAGTGATATACTTTCTCTCCCATTTTTATTTTTGTAATCATTCTTTTTTTGTTTTTCTTTTTTCAATCTATACGAAAGCCATCTCCCTATTTTGTTTGCTGATTCAAAATTCCTTTGCTTTATGAACTTCATTTTCTTAGTTATTTCTTCTGATAAAATATTATCCAATTGCTTTTTCAGCCACTTCATTCTTTTATCCAACACATCATTTGTCGGATCCAAGTTCAGCTTCCCTTCCACTTCTTTTATTTCTTTTTCAATTATTTTTAATTTTCCATCTTTCAGTCTTTTCAGTTCCACTCCTCTCTGTATTAGGAATCCTCTCATGACGGCTTTGCTTGCATCCCATATTGTTTTTGCTTTCACCTCTTCTGTTTTGTTTAGTTTGAAATAATCTTTTAGCATTTCCTTCATCTTCTTCTTATATTCTTTATCTTGTATTATTGTGTCATTTAACTTCCATCTAAACTCTTTCTTCCTCATATTTTTAATATTTAACATAATCGGGTTATGATCGGAGATTGATCTAGGCCAGATCTCCATATCTGCTGTTTGTGTTATTAATTCCTGAGAAATTACAAACATATCTATTCTGGATGCTGACTTATGACTTTCCGAGAAAAAGGTAAAACCATCCACTCCAGGATATAAGCTTAACCAGACATCTTTTAAGTTTTGTTGTTCTACTAAATCAAAAAAGGTTTTCGGCAATTTCCCATGAGTTTTCATCTTTTTCTTTGAGGATGATCTATCTTTCCTCGGGTCCCATACTCCATTCAAATCCCCCAACAAAATCAAATTATAATTTTCTTTTTCAAATTTCTGTATTTCTTCGTTTACTTTCTTATAAAAATCCACTTGCTTTTCTGTTGGGCTATATATTCCAATCATCAAATATCTCCTTTCTTCCATTTGAATTTCTATTCCAATATAATGTCCTTCAGCATAATTCATAATTTCTTTAGCTTTATATTTGTCCTGTACATATATCGCCACTCCCCCTCTCTTTCTCTCTGCTGCGGAGACAAATAGTTGACCAAATTTGGGGTTTTCTAAATATTTAACTTCTTGTTTCCTTATGTTCGTTTCTTGTAAACAAACAATCTGTGGCTTTTTCTTTTGCAAATAATGAAATATTTTACTTCTCTTATATTTGGAGTTCATTCCTTTTACATTCCAAGAAATTATTTTTGTATCCGTCGCCATTTTAGTTGTTTTATAAATTGTAAATTTTATAAATTATTTACTCTACAGTCTCTAATTCTCTCTCTTCTTCATCCTGGCTTCCATCTCTCGATAGATCGCTTCCTTCACTTAAAATATTTTTTTTAAAAGGGACCAGACCCTAGTTGCAGCAGAGAGTAGGGAAGGAGAGGAAGACTGATTCTTAAGGCTGGGAAATCTAGTCAGGAGAGGCTTGCTGGAAGAGATCCATCTTAACAGCTTTCTTAAAGCTGCTCAAGGTAGTAATTTGATGGATCTTGTCCAGCAGGCCATTCCATAATCTGGGAGCAGTTGCCGAGAAGGCCCTCTCGGAAGTAGCAGAGAGCCTCATTTTTATAGAATGTAGCAAATTCCTACCAAAAGACCTGAGTGCGTGGGGTAGATTTTATGGCAGGAGGTGGTCCCGAAGATAGGATGGACCCAAGCCATTTAGGGCTTTAAAGGTAATGACCAACACCTTGTACTGAGCCTGGAAACTGATAGGCAGCCAGTGAAATGACTTCAAGACAGGTGTTATATGGTTTCTCCTTGATGTTCCCGAGACCAACCATGTTCTGTACTAATTGAAATTTCCAGACCAAGCACGAGGGTAGCCCCATGTAGAGTGCATTACAGAAATCAAGACGGGAGGTTCCAGTGCATGCACCACAGTTTCCAAGTCCCTTCCTTCCAGGAAAGGGCACAGCTAGCATATCAGACAAAGCTGATAGCAGGCATTCCTGACCGTCGCATTTACCTGATTAGTCATCTGGAGTGACGGGTCCAGGAGCACCCCCAGACTGCAAACACAGTCCTTAGCGGAGAGAGTGACCCCATCCAGGACTGGAGGTTGTATCCCAATACCTAGTTTGGGGGCCATTACTGCAAGTACCTCCATTTTTTTCTGGATTCAGTCTCAATATGTTTTTCCTCATCCAGTCCATTACTGCCTTAAGACAGTCATTGAGAGGAGAGACGCCATCAAAAATCAAAGCTGATGGCTGAGACATGGAGAAATATATCTGGGAGTCATCAACTGATAACACCCCGCCCCATGACTCTGAATGATCTCTCCCAGCAGCTTCATATATATGTTGAACAGCATCGGGGACAGGATGGTGTCTTGAGGGATGCCACAATTAAGCTCCTTCCTATTAGAGCAACTGTCCCCGAGCACCACCCTCTGGAATCTGGCTGAGAGGAAGGAATGGAACCACTGCAATGCAGTGCCTCCAATTCCTAACCTTCTCAGGCGATCCAAAAGGATGGTATGATCTATTGTGTCAAAGGCCGCTGAGAGTTCTAAGAGCACCAACAAGGTCACACTACCCCTGTCAATGCCCAGACAAAGGTCATCAGCCAAGGCAACCATGGCAGTCTCCACTCCAAATCCTGTCCTAAAGCCAGTTTGAAATGGATCTAGATAATCGGTTTTCTCCAAGACAGCTTGGAGTTGAAGAGCAACTGCCATCAGTACTGTCATCAGTACTCACAGATTAAAACTGATCCAGTACAATTTCATTGACGGAATTGCTGGACATCTCGTCACTTGATTCTGTTACAATACTGGCATCCAAGTCGACTCTTATCTGAGAGATTTTATCTGCAAAGAAGTTGTTAAACGCGTCACAGCAGGCCGTTGTTGGGTTAAGTAGTGGGCTCTGTGCCAGCGAAACCCATGACAGCTCCCCTACCACCCAAAACAGCTCCGCTAGATGGGACTCTGCAGATCCAATACCTGCAGAGAAGAAAGATCTCTGCACTGCATGTATTGCCTCTCAATAGGAATAAAGGCAATTCCTATGACGAGTCTTGTCAGATAATATTCGAGTTTTCTACCAGGTCCAGTCATTGTCCAACCTTCTTCATTGTCCTAAGATCTTCTGTATACCATGGCTTATGATTAGAAGCGGGTTGGAAGTGATTGTGTCAATAGCCTTGACCAGATTGATGTTCCAAGTATTAGCCAAAGCTTTGACAGAATCACTGGTGTTACCAACCATTAAACCCTCCAAGGCTTTCTGGAATCCAATTGGTTCTATTAGCCTTCAAGGGTGGACCATTCTAATGGGTCCACCACCCCCGGTGGGGTGGATAGTGGTTCTTAGTTCTGCTTTGATCAGGAAATAATCCATCCATGACAATGTGGTGGTTTTAGTAATTTCCACCCATGGATATTCCTGTTCTGTACTGAAGACTGCATCGAGGGTATGACCCGCACAATTAGTGGGCCCAATTGGGATAGACCCATGTTTGTCATAGAATCCATGAACTCCCAAGCCACACCTGTTAGATTTGACAAACTGGTCTCGAGTAGGATGTTGAAATCGCACAGAACTAAGAGCCTTTATTTAGTCTGGCCATATGTAATTTGGTCCTAAACTGGGAAGCAGGTTAAAAACTCAATTGAACTACCTAATTATGATCTCCTGTGTTTCATATGCTAAGAATGTAATGAATGTGCATTTTATGGTCACAAATTAGTAGAAAGATTACACAAATACATCTTTCTCCAGGTGTTTCCCCCCTCCCCAGCTTTTCTCCTTCTTGTAGTACATACTGCTGAACATGATTAGCTCATGAAATTACTAAAAACAGTAGTCCAGATTACTAGCTATCTTTAAACAATGTATTTATTTATTCATTCAATTAACACTGATAATCTAATTTTTGATCAAAACCAAGATAATACACATTCCAGGAATACATTAAAAAAGAAACAGAGGGGAAAAGGAGTGCTACCTCTCTTGAGCTTGCAAAGTTCATCATTGCACCATAGAGTGATCAGCCAGTGACGGTATTTTCTTCAGGGCTGAACCCTCACTGTGAAGGAAGAAGGAAAAAGTGCTGCCACATAGGGAAACAAAGATTTGTTCAATGTGTCAAATTATTCTTCAATTAGCCACTTTTAATGAAGTCAGGAAACAAAGGATTGAAGAAGAGGAGAGATGGGTTATTTATACTGCTCTTTTAAACAAAATATTATCATAACCTCACAGCTTGGGAAGGTACTATTAAAAATTAATTTGCAATGTAACTCATAGCAATAGGAGACTCATGGAGCTGGAAGAGACCACAAGGGTCATCCAGTCCAACCCCCTGCCATGTAGGAACACATGATCAAAGCACTCCTGACAAATAGCCATCCAGGCAGTACAGTGGCATCTCTAAGGGGGGTGTCAGGTTCAGACCATACCAGGTGGCACCATAAAAGAGGGCTGAAACCCAGTCAGGCCCTCCCGTTTTGCTGTGGTGGTGGAGGCCTCTTCACTGGGAGACCACCACCACTGCTGCAAAGGAGAGGGCCAAGTGCCCCTCTGCCAGCTTGCTGCAGTAATGGATGCCTCTTCTGCTAGCTTGGAGCCATGGTAGAAGCCTCCTTATGAGGAGAACTCTTCTGGTATGGCAAAGGAGATGGCCACATATCCATCTCCCAAATTGTTCTAGCAATGGAAGCCACGTCACTTGGAGACCTCTTGGCTTTCCTGCGGCAGCAGAAGCCTTCTCACAAGGAGACCTCTGCCACTGCAGCAAAGGAGAGGGCTGACTGCAGCATTTTGGCCAGCATCCCCCTCCCAGCACCCCTACCCACATGGGTGACACTGCTCTACTACATTCCAGGGCAGTGCCTTCTACTATTGAACTACTCTTATTGTCAGAACATTCTTCATAATACAAGGGGGTAACATAAAGTAACAATTATTACCCAGATGTTATTATGATATATTGATGAAATTTTGTCAGTGTCAAGAAAATCAGCTCATTGTGTCCTTTATTTTTGTTACAGGTTGTGTCAGAGTGATTAAAGGTTAAGCTGGCGAAGTACAAAGGGGCATCGTAAAGTAATAATTATCACCTGGAAGTTATTATGGTATATTGATGAAATTTTGTCAGTGTCATCATCACCAAGTGACTTTTTCTTTTCCCCAAAACGAAAAAACCATTATGGGGTCACCAATTTGACAACACAGATGATGTCATTCATGGAGTGGAAGAGTGGTTTAAGGCACAATCTGCAGATGTATACAATAATGGTATTCAGAGAGTCAAGAAATGCTGGGGAAAATGTGTAAATATGGATGGTAACTATGTACAGATAAACTACAAATCAAAACAAACCTTCTGTCAAAAAAAAACATTTAAAGGTGATAATTAAATCTCCTCATCAAGGCAGAAATAAAAGCTACTGTCTGCCCTCCCGGGGGTGGTGGACCCATTAGAATGGTCCGCCCTCGAAGGCTTATGGAACCAATTGGTTTCCAGAAGGCCTTAGAGGGTTTAATGGTTGGTAACGCCGGTGATTCTGTTGAAGCCTTGGTGAACACGTGGAATACCGATCTCACCAGGGCTATCGACACAATCGCTCCCAAGAGTCCTTTCCGGCCTGCTTCAAATCGTAAGCCCTGGTATACAGAGGAGCTTAGGAAGATGAAACGGGTCGGACAACGACTAGAGTGCGAATGGCGAAAGACTCATCTCTCATCTGATAGAACTTGCCTTAGGAAGCATCTTGATTCCTACAGGGAGGCTTTGTGTGCAGCGCAGAAATCTTTCTGTTCTGCACGCATTGCGTCTGCAGAGTTTCGCCCTGCAGAGCTGTTTAGGGTAGTGGGGAAGCTGACGAAGGTCCCTCCTGTGCCAAATCCCCTACTTAACCCAACGACAGCCTGCTGTGAGGCATTTAACATCCACTTTGCAGATAAAATCTCTCGGATAAGAGCTGACTTAGACGCCAGTGTTTTGGCAGAATCCGTAGACGAGGTATCCAGCAACTCCGTTGAAGGTAATTTACTGGATCCACTGCAATCTGTGAGTATCGATGACGTGGACAAGCTGCTTGGGAGGATGAGGAAGACGACTTGCCCCCTCGATCCTTGTCCATCATGGCTGGTTGTCTGGGGGGGGGGGACGCGTTGAAAGTGTTCCTTCGGGACATGATCAATGCGTCCTTCAGGGAAGGTTTGGTACCATCTAGTTTGAAGGAGGCGGCAGTTGGGCCGCTCCTGAAAAAACCTTCCCTGGATCCCCTGGACAGAAACAACTATAGGCCAGTCTCCTTGCTACCATTTTTAAGCAAGGTGATCGAGAGGGCAGCTGCCTCCCAATTCCAAGCAATCTTGGATGAAACCGATTATCTCGACCCATTTCAAACCGGCTTCAGGACAGGATATGGAGTTGAGACTGCCATGGTTGCTCTGACTGATGACCTCTGCTCGGGCATCGACAGGGGTAGTGTGACCCTGTTGGTGCTCTTGGATCTCTCAGCAGCCTTTGACACCATAGATCATGCCATCCTCCTGGATCGCCTGAGAGAGTTAGGAATTGGAGGCACTGCTTTGCAGTGGTTCCATTCCTTCCTCTCAGGTAGATCCCAGACGGTGAGGCTCGGGGACAGTTGCTCTTCCAAAATAGAGCTTAATTGTGGCATCCCCTAGGGTGCCATCCTGTCCCCGATGTTATTCAATATTTATATGAAGCCTCTGGGTGAGTTCATTTGGAGGCATGGAGCACAGTGTCTCCAGTACGCAGATGACACCCAGATATATCTCTCCATGACCAGATCATTGACTCAGACTTCAGATGGCATCTCTCCTCTTAATGACTGTCTAAGAGCGGTAATGGATTGGATGAGGAAAAACAGATTGAAGTTGAATCCAGAGAAAATGGAGGTACTTACAGTCACAGGCCCAAAACCAGATTTGGGAATACAGTCTCCAGTCCTGGATGGAGTCACACTGGCCTCCAAGGACTGTGTTAGCAGCTTGGGGGTACTCCTTGACTCGTCGCTTCACATAACTAGTCAGGTGAATGCGACGGTCAGGAGTGCCTGTTATCAGCTTCGGATGATACATCAACTGTGCCCTTATCTGGATATGAGGGACTTGGAAACTGTGGTACACACTCTGGAAATCTCACGTCTGGATTACTACATGGGGCTATCCTTGTGCCTAACCCAGAAACTTCAACTGGTACAGAATATGGCAGCCAGGCTGATCACAGGAACATCTCGGAGGGAGCACATAACACCGGTGCTCAAATCCCTCCACTGGCTGCCAATTAGTTTCCAGGCACAGTACAAGGTGTTGGTGTTAACCTTTAAAGCCCTACATGGCTTGGGTCCATCTTATCTGCGGGACCGCCTCTCCCCATATGATTCCCCCCCCCCCCCCCGTGCCCTCCGGTCCTCTGGGAGGAACCTGCTACAGCCAATAAAAACTAGGCTGTCTCAGACCTCCCAGAGGGCCTTCTCTGCAACCACTCCCAGGCTGTGGAACGGCCTGCCGGATGAGGTCCATCTTATTACTACTCTTGCTGCCTTTAAAAAAGCAGTAAAGATGGACCTCTTCCAGCAGGCCTTCCCGGAATAATCTTCCGACCTGAGGGGAGATGGTTTCAACTGTCCCTTGTATGTAGCTCGCTTCATTTTGAGTTTATTGTTTTATTGTAATGTATTGTTTGGTTGGTTTTAGACTGTATTATGTTTTAATCTCTTAAAGTTTAATCTTGTTTTAGGGGGTTGGAGGGGGGTTATGGGGATAAGGCTTGTTTTAACTTTGTATGTTTTAAAATGTTGTAACCCGCCCCGATTGCAGAGCAGAGGGATGGACTAGAAATAAATTATTATTATTATTATTATTATTATTATTATTATTATTATTACAATACCCCCTCGTATTTAGATGGAATCTATTTTCTTGTAGTGTGAATCCATTTTTCCATGTCCTATTCTCTGGAACAGAAGAAAACAAGCTTGCTCCGTTCTCAATATGACACCCCTTCAAATATTTAAAAATGGCTATCATATCACGTCTTAACCTTCTCTTCTCCAGGCTAAACATACCCAGCTTCCTAAGCCACTCCTCATAGGGGATGGTTTCCAGACCTTCCACCATTTTGGTTGTCCTCTTCTGGATATGCTCCAGCTTATCAACATTCTTCTTGAATTGTGGTGCCCAGAACTGGACATACTATTCTAGGTGACATCTGCCCAAAACAGAATAGAACTTAAAATATACTATTACTTACTTCAGTATATATACTGTACTCCTATTGATGTAGCCTAGAATCATATTGGCTTTTTTAGCTGCTGCATCACACTGCTAACTCATGATGAGCTTGTGGTCCACACTCCTAGATCCCTTTTGCATGTACTGTTGTCAAGCCAGGTGTCCCCCATCCTATATCTGAGCCTTTTATTATTTGTTTTCTCTTAAACTCTAGTATCTTACATTTCTCCCTGCTGAAATTCATTTTGTTAGTATTGGCCCAGATTTCTAATCTATTACAGTCATTTTGAATTCTGATCATGTGCTCTGAAGTACTGGCTACTCCTCATAGTTTGGTGTCATCTGCTAATGTAACAATCATGTCCTTAATTCTATCATCCAAATCATTGATAAAGATGTTAAACAACACAGATCACAGGATAGAATTGTGTGGCACCCCACTAGTCATTTATATCCAGGATGAAGAGGATCCATTGGAGATCCTCTTCATCCTGGAGATAAGTGACTAGTGGGGTGCCACACGGTTCTGTCCTGTGATCTGCGTTTCTTCTGGGTTTGTTCTATCAGCCAGTTACAAACCCACTTAACAGCTACATTCCCTAGCTCACATTTTACTTGCCATTTTGCAATAATATCATGGGGTACCTCATTAAGGCCTTACTGAAATCAATACACACTGTATCCATAGCATTCTCCTCATCTGGATAGCAATTAGTTTGGTCTTCTTTTGATCCACCCCCATTTTTTTTTTTGAAGATGGGGACAACATTTGCCCTCCTCTAGTCTTCTGGGATATCTCATGTTACCCTGAATTCTGAAAGATTATTGTCAGTGGTTCTGAGATAAGAGTGGACCTCCATAGTCCCTTGTGAAAGTGGGAAAACTGCAAATTAAAAAAACCAAAAACCTTAACACTTTTATTTTTTATTTTTTTACCTCTCTAGGAGGTCCTGTAGTACAACTCTATATTCAACATCTCTAGGAATCTCTAGGTCCTGTAGAACAACTCTATATTAAACATCCACCAGACATTGACTATGGAGATTAACACATTTAAAATAATGATGGGATACAGTTGTGTTTCAGATTAAGAGCTGGTTTTATTGCATGTAAATCACTGCTGCTGCTGCTGCTGGGTGACTGCAGCCTGGCTGCAGCCTGGGTCCCAGCTGCACTCAGCCAGCCATTTTTCAAAAACAAGTGTTTGCCATTTTTGAAAAGTAGCCAGCTGAGTGTGGCAGGGACCCGGGCTGCATGAGGGTTGCAGTTGCCTGGTGGCAGCAGTGGCGATATACATGTGATAAAACCAACTCTTAATCCGAAATGCAATAATCTCCTATATAATCACACTATAAATGCTTAGAGAAGTGTTTTCTCTAGGAATATCTAGGTCCTCCAGCATAACCTGTTGGCCAACCTCCAGCAGAGTTGCACAGGAGGACCTAGAGAGAACATATTAATTAATCAGTGAGTAAGCAAATTTGCAAAAGTCAAAGCTGCAAATGTGGAGGGCTTACTTCTGCCAGTTCTTTTAATATCCTTGGATGTAGTTCTTTTAATATCCTTGAAGTCTTGAATTCATTTAGAGTAGCCAGGTATTCATGTACTACCTCTTTAGCTATTCTGTGCTGCATTTACCCTACTGTATCATAGGGCCTCGGCAGACGACTAATAGAGTCGTCTCCGAGGCAGGGAAGAGGAGGGGCAGCTGCACGCTCGGTGCCCCTTCCTCCTCCTGAGGTTGCCCTCGGAGCTGCTGGCCCTCTGCACGGCCGGCGCGCCGAGGGCAACCTCCCGCCGCAGCGTCCTCACACGCTGCGGCGGAAAAGTCAGTGAAAGTGCGCCCTACACTTTTGGGGTGCACTTTCACTGACATCTGAAAGGAGTGCTGCTCCTTTCAGAGGCGCCAACGGTGCGCCGTAGTGCGGATGCCGCGGTCCCGCGGCGCACTGTCCCACGGTGTCCTGGAAGCACTTGTGTGCTTCCCCCCAAATACTCCATTTTCCCCAGGTTGAGCACTGTTCTCCTTTTGAGAGAACAAGGCAAAGAAGGTGTTGAGTAACAACTGACTTTTCTCTGTGTCCTGCTAGCATCTTGCCATTTTTTCCATACGGTGGCTCTACTATTTCCTTGTTCTTCCTTTTGCTAAGCACTTTTTATTGTTTTTAACTTCTCTATCAAACCTGAGCTTGTTCTGTGCTTTAGATTTTCTCCCTATACAAGCTGGCTATTTATTTGAATTCTTCTTTGATAATTTCCACCTTTTCCCATTTCATATACATGTCTCTTTCAAATTTTAGCTTAATTGAATGTCTTTGGATAACCATCCCCCTAGTTTTCCTTCTTATTGGAACTGTTGCAAATTGTGCCTTTAATACTTCACTTTTAAGAAGTTCCCATCGATCATGAACTTCCTTCTCTTTTAGTATTCCTGGCCATGGGATCACCCCCAATATTTCCCTACACTTATTGCAACCAGCTTTCTTAAAATCTAGATTGCATATCTTACTACAGTTGACTTCATCTTTCCATTGTATAACAACAATATACACTATTAACACATGATTGTTGTTAACATTTATTCATTTCTCTTGTAGATCATTACATTATGTATTGCTTTTCATTGTTTTTTATAATGAGGGGGCTGAAAATGGCTCTGGAAAGCAGTTTACTAATGAGCAAAGTAACAAGTATTCATTACTTGGTACCAAAATAACAATGGAAACAAATCAAATCAAAACACTACAATATTACCAGTCCTTTTTTAAAACAAAGGAACATCATGATTCTGTCAAATGTAATATTAACACACCATTATAAATGCATATGCCAGGAACCTCTAGGAGGTCTTCTGGAGATCATTGTTATGAATCCAACTTTGGAACATAGCTAGATATTTTACAGCAGCCTCCAGGATGCATGTCAATTGTACACAACCCCTCTCCCCTACATTCTGTTTTTATTTTTCATAATTTCCTACTCAGAGATGTTTCATTTGAGTGTTCTAACAAGAAGGTTTATTCCTCTGCACTAAAGACATAGCAAATCAAATGAACAACCAGGATTGTAGGAAGAGGGGGGAAATCCTATGACATTTCTGGAGTAAATGAACTCAGCTGACAATGTGATGTGATCTAGCTTTCCCAGAAATGGTAGACATAAAAAGTTTCTGAGCACAGTATAAGGTGTTGGTGATGACTCTTAAAGCCCTACATGGCCTGGGTCCAACCTACCTAGGGGATTGGCTTCTCCCATATAATCCGGCCCACGCCCTCAAGTCTTCTGAGAGGAAGCTGCTTCAACCGACGAAAACTAGGCTGGTGGCAACCTCCCAGAGGACTTTTTCCGCCACCGCACCCAGACTCTGGAATGACTTGCCGGAAGAGATCCATCACATAACTAACTTAGGCACTTTGCAGACTGCAAGAAATAGTGCAAATTGAGTCCACTTTAACTGCCCTGACTCAGTGCTAGGGAATCATGGGAACTGTAGTTTATTGTGGCACCAGAGCTCTCTGACAGAGAAGGCTCAGTGTCTCAGAAAAAAATACAGTTCCCATGATTCCCTAGCACTGAGCCAGGACAGTTAAATTGGACTCAATTTGCACTATTTCTGGCAGTCTGCAAAGGCCCTAATTAGATGGCTTTAAAAAAGCCATCAAGATGGATTTCTTCCGGCAGGCCTATCCAGAATAAAACTATCCACCTATCTTAATCTCCCCCATCAGACATTCTCTTATATCCACGCTGTTTCCCAGAGAGCTTTTTTAAGTTTTACTGTTTTATTTGTTTATTTAACTTTAGTTTTAACTTAGACCGTATTTAATCTACTCTTAAGGGGGGGGTAAACACATTGCTTGTAACTTATTGTATGAATTGTTTTATGTATTGGTTTTTAGGTCTAAAGGCAGGATATAAATAAATTATTATTATTATTATTATTATTATTATTATTATTATTATCCAAGAGCACAGCTATAGCCTACTAACCTCAGCAAAGACATAATGTACTAACTCCAACAGTTAATGATAGCATCAGCTTTAGGTTTTTGTTTTGTTTTTTGCACAGTCCACACCGGAGTAAATTTGGGAAGTTTCTTCTCCTTTACAGTCAAAGACACCCCCCAATGAGTCGGGAGGGGTTTCTTGTTGCAACAGCCATATAAGGACATGGGATGCCTGATTTGCCAAGCGTGCAGGGATCTCTGTATAGTTCCTGTGCGCTTGGCCAATCAAGTGTTAGTATGATGCTAGGAAATCTTGTGGTGCTCATACCCTTGCAAGATTTCCTGTGAGAGTTTGTTCTATATAGCTCTGCACTGCCACATGGCAGTGGCCATTTTAGAGTTGGAACTGAGCAAGTCACTTCTCTCTGCTCCATTCTTTGGCTATTTGCTTGGCTTTGGCCTAGCGAACTCTTGGCTTTTACTGCTTATTCATTCTGATTTATTCATTCTTCTGGCATGGTGGGAGTTGTTAATTTGAGCCTCCCATGCTCTTTTCGGTGAAAAAGGCCAGGTGAGGCCTTCAGGCCGGTCACCTCAGGCCTGGAGGGCGGCCTGCGCACCTCCAACACTTGGTTGGCTTAACACCAGGCTGAGGCGTGTGCTGCGACAGGCATTCTCTGCAGGGTACACGGACCCTGCACTTGATCACAGGCCCAGCGGCGCCCCGGTTACTCCGGACTTGTAAGGTCAGGACCCCATCACCTGGTGGGGGAGGGAATTTTACACCTCTCCCCAGCGGTGGGGGTGTGTGATGACAGCAATTGTCTTCAGGCAGGGTGCCTAATTTAGGACCCTTGTGGACACCTTCCCCCCTGTTGGCGGTTGCCAGTGATGCTGCCTGGCTATTTGCATCTCTTGTTGAGACTTGGGGAAGGGTGGTTGTTGCAAGGACCCGTGCTTTACACTTAGACAGGGAACGATCCCCCGCAGCAATGTTCAAACTAAGAAGCGAGCAGCCCTGGCTGCACCAGACTCTAGTCATTCTGCTTCGAAGAGGCCCTCACAATTGACCAGCAGAGATGATGAGATCGTTGCTCAGCTAGCACAACTGGGCAAGACTATACAGGCCTGTGTTGCAGTCTGTAATCAGATTGCCCAGAAGGGACTTCAGGCTACAGCCGCCAGCCCTTCTGCCAGCCCTTCTGCTAACCCTGACACAGAAGTGCTGCCCCCTCGTCCTACACCTGACTCTCAGGTAATTGATGCAACACCAAGTCCTTCGGTGATTTTGGCTATAGAGGTGGGGCAACCTACTATAGTCGATGTGTGGGAACTCCTGAAAAGGGTCCCTGGTGTGGAGATTCAGAGTGCTGCTGCCCCTGTATCTGAGCAGCCCACTGTGGCAGATTTATATAACCTCTTGTGAGGAGTGGTTCTTCCAGGTGGTGGTGGAATGCAGCAGACCTTAGAAGTGCATAGGAGAGAACAGGCAGCTGCTGCTGTGTCTCTGCCTGACACTGAGCTGTTGCGGGGCCACACTTCGAGGGACCTGTCCAGTTGGCTAGTGATGCTTCCCAGCAAGCTTCAACATCAGGTTTGTTTCCTTCTAATCCTTTGCATGAGAATTGGCCTACCTCGGTATTGGCTCCAGGTGGCCAGGTTTGGGGTTGGAACACCCCATCCCGGTAACTTCGGGTGCACCTGTGCGGGCACCTGAGGTTTCACAGGTGCCTGACACTAGGGTGAAGGTTGGTCAGCCAATTGCTTTGGCTAGTGACACCTCAAGGGTGTCCCCTTTGGGTGCCCATGTGTTATTGGGAGTTAATGCACACACTGAATGCAATCCATATGCTGAAATGTCTACACTCCTTGGCTCACACCTTCCACTTTCCACTAAAGAAAGAATTTGGAAGGGAGATTATATTGATTTATTTTCATTTACTTTTAGGGATCCTGAACCAACTATCATGGTAAAGAATGGGATAGTGTTTAGCCTCCCAAAAGAGTTTCAGGTGCTCAAATGCCCTAAGCTGGAGTGCAATTTCGTTAATTGGATCATGGGTTTTACTATTTATAGGGGAGTTATTGAGGAAAAAGAGCCCCACAGCTCTCCTGATTTTTCTCAGTATCAGGTGATCATGATAAAAGCCTATACCAACTGCCACCATAATGCTAGGGGTGCAGCTTGGTTGCAATATGATGAGCAGTTCAGAATGAGGGCTGCCCAAGATCGCTCCCTGTCCTGGAGACATGTACAATCTGAACTATGGGCAGATGTAATGGTGGGGGCCTCCCCTTCGAGCAGGTGTGACAATGGGTTCGTTCCCATGGTTACTCAGCCTAGAGGGCAAAATGCGAGGCCTGGTACAGGAGAAAGAAAACAATTTGGCATATGCTGGGATTTTAACACAGGTAAGTGCTAGAGGCAGCCCTGCAGGTTTGATCACAAGTGTAACACCTGCGGGTGTGGTCACCCCGGTGCTTCCTGTAGCAGAGGTAAGCAGTCAGGAGTGGGGGGTGAGCCCCAGCCAGTGTCACCAGGAGGAAAAGGCTCCATCACCAATTAAATTAGATGCAATGATGGCTTGGCTGAGGGCCTACCCAAACAAGGAGGCTGCAACTTATTTATTTTACAGTTTCTCTCAGGGTTTTCACAACCCCTATACGGGTTCTAGGGTACATCTTTATGCGCCCATTGATCGTTCTGTGAAGGATTTGCCAGCCATCGTAAGGGATAAGCTGGCAAAATAGATAGCTGCTGGAAGGATTTCAGGACCTCACGATCATCTGCCAATTCCCCCCCTTCGTTTATCCCCTTTGGGTGTGGTGCCCATGAAAGCCCCTGGGGAATTTAGGTTAATTCATAATTTATCTTATCTGAAGGGTGACTCCATGAATGATGCCATAGATCTTGAACTTACGTCTGTTAAGTACACATCTTTTGACTCAGCAGTCAAGATGGTCAGGAATTTAGGCAAGGGGGCGCTCTTAGCGACGTGCGACATAAAGTCCGCTTTTCGGCTGCTCCCTGTACACCCAGACGAATTTGACCTATTAGGGTTTCAGTTTGAAGGAAAGTATTATTTTGATAAAGCCATGCCAATGGGGTGCTCGATTTCTTGTTCGGCTTTTGAGACTTTTAGCACCTTTCCTCATTGGTGTGCAGTCAAGAGGTCAGGGAATTGGGCTATAACCCATTACTTAGATGACTTCTTGATTGCTGACAATCCTAATTCCTCACAATGTAGGGACACATTAGCTGACTTCCAGGAATTAATGTTGGAGTTGGGAGTTCCTTTCGCTGAAGAAAAAACTGAGGGTCCTGACACACAGCTTACCTTTTTGGGTATCGAGATAGACACCATTGCTGGGATTTCTCATTTACCAAATGACAAACTGGTGGCTATGAGACAGCAGGTTAGATTGATGCTATAGAAGCAAAAAGCTACTCTTCATGATTTTTAATCCCTTACAGGCTTATTAAACTTTGCTTGTAAGGTAATAGTTCTGGGACGAGCATTCTGCGCACAATTGTATAGGGCTACTATCAGGGTGTTAGCACCGCATCATCATATTAGGATCACAAGGGGAATTCGTGAGGACTTGAAGGTTTGGGAGTCCTTTTTGGAGCAATTCAATGGTACTTCATTTTGGAGATCTGAAATGCGGACTTTCTGGTACACTCTGATGCTGCTGGTGCCCATGGCTTTGGTGTTTACTGGAATGGCCAGTGGGCTGCAGATACATGGCCTTCTGCCTGGACTGAACGTGGTCGGACCAAAGACCTGACATTTTTGGAACTTTTTCCTATAGTGGTGACTGTACACCTGTGGGCAAGCCAATTTTGCAAATAAGACCACCTGGTTCTGAGGTGACAACCAGGCGGTTGTTCAGGTGGTAAACTCTTAGTCTTCCAAGTCCCCCAGAATAATGTGCTTGGTGAGGACGATGGTCATGCAGTGTTTGAAGTTTAATGTTTTGTTCCAAGTTCAACATGTTCCAGGTGTGCTTAACCCTTTGGCGGATGCCCTTTCTCATTTCCAGTTTTCCAGGTTCTGGCAGCTGGCTCCCGAGGCGTCGTCACACTTGATGGAAATACCGGCACTTCTATGGAGCCTTGGAGACTAGAAATTCACAGGGTGATCCTACATTCTATCACCCCTTCTACACGCAAGTCCTACCAGATAGCCTTGAATGCATTTAATCAATTTTTATTGGAAATTGGGGAGGTGGAAGGCTGGCCTATTAGGGTAGATCTGGTCCTGCATTTCATAGTACATTTGAGGCATGCCTGTTACCATTAGTGGCAGGTTGGCTGCCCTGGCATTTTACTCCAGAGTGAGGGGTTGCTTTGATCCTACCACAGACTTTGGGTTAGGAGAGCTGTAGAAGGCTGGTCCAGAGAATCCCCTGTAGTAAGGGACTCACGCTGGCCAATAACAGGCACGGTCCTGACTAAGTTATGGGAACAATTAGCCAATACATGTTATTCACTAGAGGAAGTGGCTTTGTTCAAGGCAGTATTTGCCATTGCTTTCTTTGCAGCTTTGCGGATTAGCAAGATTGTTCCTGGATCTCACTATGATCAGTCTGGTAGGGTACTTCTAATTTTGGATGTTTTCTTAACAGAACAGGGGATTCAGATTTGCATTAGGTGCTCTAAGACTGACCAGTTGGCAAAAGGTCAGACTGTTTCCTTAGCTAAAGTGCCTAGCAGGTGAATTTGCCCGGTGTTAGCAATGGCTGATTATATGAGGGTTAGGCCGAAAGTGGCAGGTTATGTGTTTCTCCACGTATCAGGCATACCTTTAACTCAGTTTCAATTTAGGGCAGTGTTGAAGGAAACATTAAGGCAAGCTAATTTGCCCCAGGCTTATTTCTCTTCTCACTCTTTCCGTATTAAGTGACGCCGATATTCGCCGAATTGGCCAGTGGTGTTCTAAGGCATTTAAGTCTTATGTTCAGCCTTCGGGAAACACTAATTTGGATTAATTATACTAAAGGCTTTATTTGCATTTCAGCTGGCTTTTTCCATAGCAAGATTTGGATCGTGGGCCACAGCTTAGTGTTTTGGGCAGAACGCCACCTACTTGAGCATCAGCACAATACTACCTTGGGGCTGGCGAACATCGATGCTACACAATGGTTTGGTCGCAGGGGTATGCTATGGGGAGCGTTGCTTCCCTGCATTATCCAGCTGTCAAGGTCATATCCACAACCTCGGGTCCTGGTTATACACCTGGGAGAGAATGACTTAGTGAAAGTCCCATGTCTTCAGTTGGCGAAGCTGATGGTGAAAGACTTCCACAAAATAAAAAAAGATTGTCCCTGGAGCTATTTTGTTATGGACTAAGTTACTGCCAAGGCATAGCTGGCCTGGAGCTCACAAAGATGCCACCATTAGTAGTGCTCGATGGTGGCTAAATCATTCAGTAGCTAAACAGCTATCAAGATTTGGTATTGGTATAATTGAACATTCGGGAATCAAGTTGGATAGGCCTCAGCTGTACAGGGGGGATGGGGTGCACCTCTCCTCAGAAGGTTCGGAGATCTATGTTCAGGCACTCTCCGAACATATTAAAAGAGTGGTCTGTGGGGGGGGAGAGGGGATGCCTAGCTAGGCTGGCCCCCTCTCGTGGTGGGTAACAACCCCCACCCCACAGGGAAATTAATTGGCTAATTAAATTGAATTGGGATAGTGTTAGTAGGATGCTAGGAAATCTCGTGGTGCACATACCCTCGCGAGATTTCCTGTGAGAGTTTGTTCTATATAGCTCTGTGCTGCCACATGGCGGCAGCCATTTTAGAGTTGGAACTGAGCAACCCAACTCACCCACCCTAATTTAAAAATTATTGTTAAGTTACTCTCAGGCTTAGGCTGGTCGCCTTCGGGGGCCGGGAGGGAATTTTTCCCCAGGGCTGTCACCCTGGGTTTTTCGCCCTTCCTGAAATTAATGTATTGGTTGTTAGGTATGAGTCATAGGTTGAAAACTTGTTTTGGTTTGTTTATATCTCCGCTAGCTTTGTCACAACTTAAGGGCTTAGGGTCTAAATTTGAGAATTTGGTTGTAATTTGTAATGGGGCAGATAACGACCCCCACCCCACATGGAAATTAATTGGCTAATTACATTTAATTGGGATAAATTTGGCAAAAAGTAAAATTAATGGAAGTGATGTAAGCAGCTAACTGCATGATGTCATTAAGCAATGACATCATATGACGTCATATGATGTCATTTCTGGTGGGAGGGTTTTTGTAATTTATTTGTTGATATTTATTTACATACTTTGCCACATGTTATGAAGGACCCCCACCTGGGTTGGTTACACCTTCACATACACATGTGACAAAGTGTTGGATGTTTAATTGTAAATCTTTGTAAATTGACCCTGTACAGCAAAAATAAAAGTTGTGGCCTGTTTAAACCCAAAAAGAGGTGTCTCGTGTCCTTTGTGCTGGTGCAAGAAGTCTTGTCTTTGTTACCTGAGGATGCTTAAATGCTCATAACACACTCAGATAATTCCAACAAATTCAACAGAAAATTGCTTTCACTAAAGGACTCCCATGCATGAGCTAAGAACCCTGAAACATGCATGATAAACTAGAACATGCAGCAATTCTATAGCATAAAAAATGACAGATGATTAATTCCAGCTAGGTTGTATGTTTTATTAATTAGTGTTCTGTTTTCCTGAAAGTTGTTTACCATAAGTGTTACTCTGAATGAGTCATGCTTAAGATCTCTGCTGAAGGAACTAGAAAGACATATGCTTTCAGAAATAAGCTGATTTCCCAAGGAAAAGAAATAATTTAAAGAAAAGTTGATCACTTTATGTTCAGAATCCTTATGACATTAAGGAAATTAACTGTATGGTGTTTTGAAATCAGGCGTAACAAATTATGTAGCAGAGCAAGAATAATTAAAACATACAGCAATCAATTTAGTGGGTTAACATGACACATGGAATGGGGATAAAATTGTAAATGAAAATTCAGTGTTTTGCATAAAACTAACATGAAAATCCTGGATATGACATCCTGTCATATGCACATACTGTAGAGGAACATTGATTAACATCTGGCTTCTTAAATAATCCCCTTTCCTTGCTTTCCAAATTTTATTTGTAATTAGTTATAACCTCATTGATTGTTCTTCATCTTTTCACAATCTATTCAAACCATTTTGGGCTGGGGAAAATGATAAAAGAAAAGAAGGAAAGGAATGGAAAATATCCATAAAAGGAAAGGAAAACAAGAAAAAGAAAGTGGTACCGTACTAACAAAATACAGAGGTAATAATTTAAGAGATTACCTCTTCTTTAAGGTTAGTTAGGCCTGTTACAAGTACAAATCTATAATTTTAGCAGTCTGTGCTAATCTGTTCCATCCTTTTATCTGTCTTTATCAGCAGTAGATTTCATTAGGCCAACTAGTGTTTAATAAAAGAGTCTGTTCTCTACAGTAACCCTAAGCAATATGTCATCTTCAATTATAATCCCTTTATTTTTAAAAAATGTTCAGAAATGGTGGCTAGGTTTAATTTTGTATTTATAAAATACTTCTTAGTTGTACGTATTTGCAGACAGGGTTTATTTTTAAAAAATCTGCTAAGTTCTGGTAGTTCTATTTACTTCTTATCTGTTTCAGTCTTTACAACTTCTGGTTTTGCTTATCCTTTCATAATTACTGCTATTTAACATTTATATTGCCTTTATATAGCTAGGCTGCTGGGTCGTGGCCCCTTGTTTGCAGATGCTATGGCAACATATCACAGAAATAACTTGAAGAGTATCCTATAGTATGAAAAATCTGCCTACTCTCTTTTTTTTAAGCCCATGGGATTGTTACTGGGGTATGATCTCTATCTAGCTGCCTATAGTTTGTGACAAAACTAAAATAATCTGAACTAGAAGAAAGCACATTTGTTTGAATATGAATCTGCGTAGCCATTGGATTTTTCTCTGAAGGGCATGGGGTAGGGAGACAAAAGTCTAAAATTATTTGATCCCTGTAGAAACGGACATTTGCCAATGTTATGCAAATTTGTATCTTCTTTTTTGAAGGGGAGGCATTGCTTCTTTTTTTGGTGCTATGCAACTGGCCATTCAATATGCCTTTTACAGTCTATAGCAGCAAATATAGACACAGGGCATTAGAGTTTAAAGTAGAGCAAAGAACAGTGGACAAGAACAGTTGGGTACCTTCAAGAAACAATATTGCACAGAGTGATATGTTGATATATTCTGCCCTACCTAGGTTACAGTAAGAATTCCAAATATAATTAAGGATGTGCCTATTAAGTACATCTGTAATTATAGTATAAATACATAATTTCCCTGGTATGGAATTCAGCCTTCAACAAATTCTACAGTAGTCTGTAAACTGAATCCATGTAGACCAGGAATGGACAACTGCAGAGGAAGAGTGAGATAATATTTTCCTGTATGCCCCTGACATGCTACACCAATGCATTTTGACACACTGTAAGTTATGTTGCATCACTTTAAGCTGATTTTTGGTTGCTTTTGTCAGTGTGTGGATGATGGGTGTTGCAGTGATGCTCTTTGGCACCCAGCAGAATCACCACAGCCACTTTGTATCTCTTACCATCAACTAGCTTAGCTTCCCTTCTTCAGGATCCTGTCTTCCTCAGTCAAGAAGACACATTGTAAAGTCCAAAAGCATAGTTTTATTAATGCATATAAAAGAAAAATAAGATAACTAAGTAAAATCCATTGTGATGAACTTGTCCAGTTCAGCCATGAAAGGTTACATCTTTAACAATCCCAAAAGCTTAGGATACCAACTAAATGTTGCAGTTGAAAACCACTGCCAGCCACACACTTGCTCACATCTTGAACAATAATCATTCTTAATCAAAGGATTCTCTAGGCCTTTCCCATACTCCACCTTCTAGGTGTTAACCTTATGTTGATTGGATAATGCCTGTATGATGTATATTAACCCAGCCTCTTGCTGTCCATCATCCACCACGTGACTATTTCCCAGCCTAACGATGTTTTGGATACTGCTATCAAGCCTTTTTCATAACAAAGTCTGTGTCCATGAGTTGTACCCTTGGGAAAGTACATGTTTATGTCTGTGCAGCCATCTGGTGTTAGATTCACTTTGTTTTTCTAGATGTTGTGCTCATGAGGAAAATTCCACACACACATCTCTACATTTCACCTTTGACTGCATAGCCCATTTACATTCTAACAGCTTTTTTATTGCTTGGGGGCATTTTCAGTTGGGCTTAATTGATTTGACTGGTTTAGGGATGAAAAATTACCCCCAAAGTGCCATTGAAAAAAATCTTTGAGTGGAGGGTTTGGGGGATCAACAAGGGGATTTCAGTGACTGCAAAAATAGGGTTCAGAGACCTTACCCATTTCTGATATATCTCTCCCATGTTCAAGCAAGAACATGTGAACAAGGCATACCTCTTTGTACTTCATTTCTTCTTTCATTTATATCCAGGTTCATAAGCTTCTCTCTATCTAAAATTGGACCAGGATAAGAGAGAGGAAGAGGAATCTTCCAGGTCGGCCAGGAAAAATGTTTACTTAGATTTTTGTTCTCGCTGTTAATTGCTGTCAAGTCTACCTCACCTTTATGGTGACCCTACGAATGAGAGATTTTCAAGTCCACCTATCTTCAACTGCCCTGCTCAGCTCTTGCAGACTCATAGCCATGGTTTTCTTGGTTGAATTTATCTATTTGAAATGTAGTCTTTCTATTTTCCTTCTGCCTTTTACCTTACTAAGTATTATTGTCTTTTCTAGTGAATCATGTGTTCTCTTGATATGGCCTCAGTTTATTCATCATGGCTTTTACAGAGAATTCAGGCTTGATTTGGCCTAGGACCCATTTATTTGTCTTTTTAGTTGTCTGTGGTATCTGCAGAACTCTCCTCTAGCACCACATCCTGAATGAGTTGATTTCCTTATCTGCTTCCTTTACTGTCCAGCTTTCACAATCATACACAGAAATGAGAAATATGATGGCATGTACAATCCTAACTTTAGTATTCAATCTTTGGACTTCTGGATCTTGACTAGTTCTTTCATAGCTGTCCTTCCAAGTCCTAGGCCGCAACTGCACTTTAGAAATAATGCAGTATGACACTATTTTAACTGCCATAGCTCAATACTATGGAATCCTGGGATTTGTTGTTTGTTGTGGCACCAGAACCTGCAGACAGAAAGGCTAAATATCTCACAAAACTACAAATCTCAGAATTCCATAGCACTGAGCCATGGCAGCTAAAGTGATCTCAAAGTGCATCATTTGTAAAGTGCAGTTACAGCCTTCATTTTCTTCTGAATTCATAGGTGAAGTCTTCTTTCTGATTTCTTGAGCCACATTATGGCAAATCTTGAATTATTTCAATATCTTCTTTGTCTATTTTGAAGTTATTTAAGCCATCTGTGGTCGCTATTTTTGTTTCCTTTATGTTCAACTGTAAACCTGCCTTGCACTTCCTTTCTTGACTTTCTTCAGTAGTCATTCCAAGGTCTTTGATGTTTTCTGCTAATAGTATGGTACCATCTATATTCCTCCTTCTTTACTGGTCTAAGTCCAACACCCTCCTAGCAAATATCTGTTAGTACAATGGGGCCTTTTCCTTTTTGCCTTCTGTGCTGCTCAAATTTAATATAAAGGGTATCTCAGCCCACTGGAACAGGTTTTGGAGATACACAGAGGACTGCAAGAGGCAGAGGACTTGTCTCATCATTTCACTAATGAACATGGTTCTGCCAGCAGAATGACCTCAGTGGATTCTATCCCTTATATTGCCTAAGCATTACTGACAGAAAACCTTAAGTTTTGAAATATGTATATTTTTGCCAACCGTAGATCTCAACCTCTCTCCCTCATTGTATTAAAATAACTCTTCTCTCAGTACTGTTTGCCTTTAATATGTTTACTTGGTTTAGACATGCTTTTTGTTATGGCAAAAAGTGCTTTTTATCATCAATCTAGTATTAAGTACTTACCTCTTGCAATAAGGGAGGAAGGAGGGAAGGAAGCAAGGAAGAGAAATCAGGTTTAAAATCATTATTAATCAGGGTTTTTTTGTTCTATTTTTTGTTAATGTCAGCTGATTAATAACTATATCCATGTTTGCCATGATATGAACAGGGGGAAAATCCTTGAGCCCATGAAAACTATTTTGACATGAGTCATCATATTTAAATATGATCTCATGGAATCTTATTTTGATCAAATTGGATGTTCCATTGAGAGTTCAGTGCTTTATGAGGGGTTTTTGTAATGATATTGGTAGTTCCTAATATATAATTATTTGAATCAAACTTCTGAAACAAGCATCTTTCAAACATGTTTTAAATATTTCCATTTTATCTTAAGTACCAGATGTTGAGAACTTGAAAGCATGCTTATTTGGGTCTTTTGGTCCTTCAGATTTTTTTTCTGTCTCACCATCACTCATCTCTTGTGTATTTAGCCCATTTGAGTGAACATTCTTAAAGAAATGGCATCTCTATTGTACTAAAATGAAAGCTTGAGCCACCTGCACTTGCAGGAGAAAAAAACTCTGAAGAGCCACATGAATGCCCTTCAGAACTACAGTAAACTGTAAGGTTTAGCAGACATTACACCAAGTCTAATATCATGTATTCAAGAGCAATCTGTTATCTGATAATTAAAACATATGTTTTGATTTAGAAATGTATAACCCATTTTTCATGATGAGAAGAAGAATAAAACCATATAAATCTTAAAACCAAAATAAACCACAAAGAAAACAGGCACTAACAAATTACTGGAGTTCAAATTCAATAGCACCCTAATAATCCCAGCATGAATACAAATTTTAAAATTGTATGCCTGAAAAGGAAAGTCATAATGAAACAAATCCTCTCATTTTGGCCCAAAGAATAGTGGCAGTGAACCCCTTGTTTCCTCCTTCACTGAGTGAAGTAACTGATGAAGATGTAGAATACTGATTATATTTTTTTGTTCAAAAAATTCTGGTGGTTTTTTTTTTTTTTTTTTTTTTTGCTAAAATGTCCCAAAATATAAAAAATAATTTTAAAATGTGCAAAATAACTGGAACTTTTACTCAATAGGGGCAGAACTTTCTATATTTTAAAATATATTTTGCATGTGAGACCAAATAAGTAAGGATTTCCATTCCTATTGGACATTCCTTAAAACAGAGACTTCTTCAAGAAGAGGACTGGCAGCTGGCAACCCTTCAAATAGTGGATTGCCATCTATGGAAAGGGAGACATACAGCCACTGTATGAACAACAGAATTTTGCAGAGAATCTGAGAAGATCTCATTAAGTTTGTGAGTATGGCAAAGAACTTGGCTAATAAATCCCTCTATCCTAGTTTTTGTATGAGTAGTAGATTGAAATATAAAGGATTGTAGCACACCTCTCTGTGTCAAAACTGGCTATTTCTTGAGACATGGTGAGTTATTTTTTCTAACCTTGAGCTGTTAAAATCCTTCACTCCATACCCTGTGCATTTGCCACTATGTTTTAACTCTAATTATGATGAGAAGATTGTGTAACACCTCCTTTAAGAGCTTTTTTCCTTCTCAGATCTATAACCCCTTTACTTGCTCATCTTTTCTCTCAGCATCAGTTCCTGATCTGCACAATGTAGATATTGTTGGCCCTCCCTATATATATATATATATATATATATATATATAAAAGCAAAGCTTGATTTTGACATTTTATATAACAGGCACCATTTAACTATGTCAATGTATTTAATGGGACTTGAGCATCCACAGATTTTGGTATCCATGCAAAGTCCTGGAACCAAACCCCAACAGATACCAAGGTCCCACTGTAATAGCTACTCTTTTTGTTGTTATTTGCTGTCAAGTTAGCTTTGACTTATGGTAACCTTCTGAATGAGAGACCTTCAAGAGTCATGAACACTCCTATTCCAGTTTAGTAGGCTGAGGGTCATGGTTTCCTTTGAGTGAATGAATCCATCTGTAATATGTTTTTTCTCTTCTCCCACTCCTTTTCACATTTCCCAGCATTACAATTTTTCCAGTGAGTTATTTCATCCTACAATGTGTCCAAAACAGTTTAATCATGTTGGCATCTAGTGAGAGTTCAGGGTTGATTTGCTCAGGGAACTATGTATCTGGCTT
The DNA here is from genome assembly GCA_026167975.1 of Phrynosoma blainvillii. Lineage (NCBI taxonomy): Eukaryota > Metazoa > Chordata > Lepidosauria > Squamata > Phrynosomatidae > Phrynosoma > Phrynosoma blainvillii. The sequence goes on along the minus strand of JANUYF010000002.1, from coordinate 65,057,809 downwards.
TTTGGTGGACCATGGTATCTTTAGAACTCTCTTCCAGCACCATGTTTGAAATTAATTTATTGTCTTCCCATCAGTTTCTTCACTGCCCAGCTTTTAAAACCATAATGAAAAATATGAAATAAGATGCCTTGAATTATTCTGACTTTGGCATTTAGTGATATATTGTACATTTGTGGATCTTATTTAATTCCTTCATAGCTGTTCTTCCAAGTCCTAGGAGATTACCACACACCATTTTTTGCCCAATCCAGGGACAGGCTGGGCATGGGCTTGAATGGGTGAAAATGGGTGTTACCGTCGCAGGGCAACTACAAACTATCTCCCAGCCATGCTTAGCCTGCTGATTTTCAAGGATAGAAGCTTTCTGTATTTCAAAATTGGCAGGCTAAGAATGGGCTAAATGCAGCTAGGAGATGGGTTGTAGTCGCCCTGCAACAAAGTTGGTGTTTTGCTGTGTGATAACACCTGTTTTCATATTCATGCCTGTTCCCAGCCCGTGCCTGGATCAGGTAAAAAATGATGTCCGATAATCTCACTTTGTTTTGATTTATGACTGAGACAAGACATTGGGCTTTTATAACTATATTGAAGTCTTCAACTATATTAAATTGTTTTAATCATGGTCATTGTTTTCTTACCATTCAACTGCTTCTTCACTTTCTTCTTTAATAATCATCAGTAGTTATTCTATCTGCATGTCTGCATATCTTAAGTTGTTGAAATTCTTTCCTTCACATCTTAAACCTCTGAGTTTGATTCCTTTATTTATGTATGATATATTCTCATCTAAATTAAACAGGCTGTATATTAAAATGGCACTGTATTTCTGGGAGTGCTCATAGGATTGCATGATCCAGGGAGGTAAGAGGATATGCTGATAGTGGGGACTCCAAAGTCAGATGGCTTTTGTTGAGCCAGAATAATTTTGCCAAACACTTCTTCAGGAAGCAATGGACACATCAGCAGAAGAGAACTGACAGTTCCCATGATATGCTACTGGGCGATAACACCAGTAGAGATGGCACTGAGGGAGATCTCCCAGAGACAACAGCAATGGCAATTTAGGGACTTTACAGACTGCCAGAAATAATGCAGCTTGAGGCCACTTTAACTGTCCTGGCTCAGTGCTAGGGAATTATGGGAACTGGTTGTTTTTTTTTTCTGGGACATTGAGCCTTCTCTGTCAGAGAGCTCTGGTGCCACAATAAACTACAGTTCCCATGATTCCCTAGCATTGAATCAGGCAGTTAAAGTGGCCTCAAGCTGCATTATTTCTGACAGTCTGTAAAGGCCCTTAGTTAACCCTTATTAGTGTTGCACAGAAGGGAGCAATGGGGCACTATTTCTGAATGTCTTTTATCTTGAAAATCCTATGGTGAAACAATCCAAAATGACTACACTACAATGGCCTAAGTCTGATACATAGTTTTGGTATGCTGTAACCTATTGAAATCAAGAGGAATAGGAATAATTTCTTAATTCCACATTGGTTTTAGTAGGAGAATATAATCTGTTAGCTCCTCATTGAATGTAGCAGAGCATTAGCAAAGTTTATCTTTTGATCTACAGATGCCATAACCTCTGAATCAGTATGACCATTATCCATGGAGAGTTATGGGAGCTCCAGTATAAATAAATAAATAAATAAATACCCCCTCCCAAAGCCCTATGATTTAGGCAGGGATTTTTGTTACAAGATTTATAAAATGAAGGTTTTCTGTTTGTGAAATCATCAGAGGTATTTTAATAAGTCTTCAGAAGACTTTAGATAAGGCTGTGTGACAGAAGGGAGTCATCATTATATACTTCTTATACAATGCAGCTCATTCCCCATTTCATCACATGCTTATCTCTGCAGTAGGGTCTTTTTCAGTGATTGAAAAAGTCACAGATAGTTCATTTAGTACAGTCCCAATTAGATGTGGCCCATTTATGAGAAGGATCTAAAGCAGGGGTAGGCAACCTTTCCCCTTTAAGGGCTGAGGAACTTCAGCTCCCAGAAGCCTCAACCATGTTGTCCAATAGTCCCATGTTGGCCAATAGCTCCTGGGATTCTGGGAGCTGAAGTCCCTCGGCCCTTAAAGGGGAAAGGTTGCCTACCCCTGATCTAAAGAGATAGGAGTGGAAATTGTGCAGCCCTTCAGACAATGAGATGCTGCAATTCACCATTAACTATGCTGGTCAGGAATTCTAGAACTTGCAATCCAATGGGTTAGTGACTGATGATGATCTAACAAAGCACCACAGCTCTTCCTTGCTCACCATGAAATGGTGGCACCGAGTGGCTCCCTTGAACATAAATTTTAGGTTACTGCTGCTCTCTCCATTTTAGTTGCTGTGTGAGTGACAGGCATGCTCCTTAAACTCAAACATACATATTCCCATATGGCAAACCATTTTTAGAAGCCTAAACATTTATTAGTTTTCTATTCTTTGTTAAGAAGTTGCAAACCAAGAACACACAGCTGTGAAATCCTACTCTGAAATATGTAATACCTCAACTTTAATAAATATTTCAGATATTATACAAACACAGCAGCAAATAGCAATAGAGACACCTCCCTGGGTAGCATATGTACTCTGGATAAAAAGGGAGGTGGTTCGGAGAAATGTGCATAGAGTGGGAGGACTCACATTCTGAGAAGCAAACATTTCTAGCCATACAGCCAAACAGTCCTAATTTAGTTTGTTTTCTTAATATACTGTCAAGGGGATCCTGCCAGGAGATTCACTGTAATGAACTCCACTAGGATATTGTGTAAATCTAAAATGGAGGACTGATTTGAAGCTGTTACTTGCTGTTTTGCTATAGCTCTGGCTGAGTGAGCTCTAATTTGATCATGAAATGACCACTACACCAAGAAACAATGAGAAATGGTCTCAGACTGCCAATTCAGCACAAAACTTTTATAGGCTGACTGCCACATCAACAAATTTACTAAGGACGTGTGTCTCATCCTATTATGAAACCAGAAACTTTTATTTCTGCATCCAGATCAAATGTTTTTAAAAAATCTTTGTCCTGGACTAGCGAGAGTTAGAACTTGGAAAAAGTGCTAAGCCAACTGAACTGCTAAAACTGAGATTCAGTGCTTCCTCCTAGCAAGCTGAGAATGAACTTATCTGTAAGCCTTATCTTAGACTGATTTTGCAGCCAGTTTTTTAGTCCCTGAAAGAATCGTCTTGATATATCTCAACTTTAATATATAGAGAGCACTTAACTACCAGATACATATGAGCTACACTATGAGTCAAAGGATGTCTCATCAGTTTAATCAGGACCAAATTAATAGTTAATGGCTCTACATGTGAATTTATTAGCTTCAAATGTACTGTCCCCTTAATAATTTCACTAACATCAAGCTGGCCTGCCAAAACACTGCTGCATAGATGTATATCAAAAGCTGCAAGTAAATGATGTCTGAAAAAGATATGCTGAATTAACTATTAAAACACTAATGTATCTGTAACAAGTGGTGAGTAGTCTGTTATTCTGATTCTATTACTTTCCTCATGTGTGAAGCCTCATTTCAAAACCTGACTTCTTTGCATGTTAGACTAGATTTCTGCACATATATTTAACAAAGTGCAAACATATATTAAAATAAGTTATTGCAGAAATTGGCACAATGTTGTCTGTTCTAGCACAATATCCAGCTTTTGTACTACCCAAATCAGTGGGATTTTGAGATCATGTAAAGAAAAAGATGCTTAAGTCTGATGGGAATGGGAAAAGAAAGAAAATACTTTGATTTTTATTATTTGTGAAATTAAAGATCAAGATTTTAAGCTATAATTTATGAGTTTATAATATTTATGATTTTTTTAGTGGTTATATTTTCCAATAGTGAAGCAGCAGGTATGGGCACAGGTTTAAAGGATATTTACCAATAGGAATATGTCTTCCCATAAATCACATATCATTTGATGATGCATCTATAACCATTTAGTTAACATGACACCATAGGGTACTTATTTCATGATTTATAATAAATGGAAAAGGATAATCCATGAAGGGGAATATTTACTGAGAATGGAAAATGGAAGCTTTGGAAGAAAGTATCTGACATTTACTGATACAAAGATTGCTGGGTGTTGTAAAATGTGGATGAAAATATTGGGGTGGAAATGTTAAAACGGGTATCTAGACGAGCAGCCATTAAATTTTAAAGAGTGTGACATTTTGCATGTTATCTGGCAGTTTGCTGCTGCTAAATAAAAAGGCAACTGAAACATGCAGAGCAAACAGTAGAAACTTTCTTAAGATGATATTACAATAAATAAATTATTCAAAGGGGCTATGCAACTATGTATGGGGTATGTAAATATTTAAATAAAATTAGCCTGTTAATTTTTGAAATTAAATGTGGTCCTTTGGAATGGTGTCAACTTGAAACATTATAATCTGAAATACATTTAACAGCAACAACAACAACAACAACAACTGAAGTGGAGAAAGAAGGCATATGAGTTTCCTACTATGTCCTCACTGCACATGAAGCCACATGTGGAAAGGCCACTGCTGAGTTTGATATTTTAAACTTCATGATGGAATCACCCATATTAACAGTTGCCATCACAAATAACTTATGAGTAAATAATTATGGTATTTATTTTAATCAATCAATCACTTTATTTATATCTCACTTTTTGCTACAACAGTGGGACTGAAGACACCTTACAAAATAAAAAGGAATAGAATAAAACCCATCTATAGTTAAAAGATTCAAAAAGTGAAGATCAAAAAGATATTAAACTGCCTATACAATTACCACCATATAAAACATTAATTTAAAATCATAGATTAAAAAGAGTACAGCACTAAAACAGCAAAGAGCCAGCATGGTGTAGAAGTTTGAGCATTGGACTACCACTCTACCACAGTTCAAATTAGGCTTGGTCATGTTAATCCACCTGAGTAATTCATCATTTTCAGACTCAGAAGGAGGTGAAGGTGAACCCACTCTAAGCAAATCTTGCCAATAAAACCACATGATAGGTTCACCTTAGTGTCACCAAAAATTGGGAATGATTTGAAGGCATACAACAACAACAACAACAACAAAATCAGGGAATCCATAAAATAAAACAATCATTTTCCCAGAGCCTGCTGGAATAGACAAGTATTCACTTGATAATAAAAAGAAAGCAAGGAGACCACAAACCTAGGCTTTCTAGTAATGGATTTCTAGAGTCTAGGGGCAGTCATGGAGAAAAGCCTCTCCATGTTCCTATCATATGTGCTTGTGAAAGTGATGGAAATGAGTGAACTGCCTCTCCAGAAGATAGAGTTTGATCATGTTTATATGGAAGGATATGGTCCTTCAGATAGCCTGGACCTAAGCTCTATAGCGCGTCATAAGTGATGGCCAGCACTTTGAATTATCCCCATAAATGAATCAGCTGTTAGATTAGTAGAGCTGTTGCAACAAGAGAGTTGTGTCTTTCCTGTAGCCAGTCCTGATTAATGAAGTGGTTGAAGTTGTTTGGACCAGATGAAGCATCCAAACATTCTTCAAAGATAGCCCCACATAAAGAGCATTATAGTAAACCAAACAGGATATAAAAAAGGCATGTGTCATCATGGCCAAGTCAGATGTCTCAAAGTATAGGCACAGTTGTTGCACTAGTTTTAATTTAATTTAATATTTTATTTTATTTTATTTTAGCACAGACATGAATGCACTCTTAACCATCACTGAAACCTGAAAAGCCAGGTTCAAGACAGTGAACCTGCCCTTTCAGTTGGAGTACAATTGGCTCTCAGTATCTGTGGGAGATCCATTCCAGACACATACACCCCTGTGGATACCAAAATCCATAGATGCTCAAGTCCCATCATTCATTATGGACAACAGGACTTCACCTGTGAAGAGTGGCACTGCCACTGCCATGGCACTGGATTGGGAGGGATGGAGGGGAGAAGGGGGCAGCTCAGGCAGAAGGATGGAGCAGGCAGGGGCTCTAGCGGTGTGGTGCTTCCCTTCCCTTCCTTCTCTTTCCTCTTCCTCCACTGGGGTCTCAATCTAACTGGCTCCTCAGGATGATGCTGCAGTGGGGGGCTGGTGCGCATGCAGCTTTGGAAATGGCACGTTATGGCAACTCCTGGTGGTGGAGGGAGGGACGGAGGGAGGGAGGGAGAATCATGTCCTTGCCTGGCTACCCAGCCACCTCAGAGGAAGTGGGGCCAGAGGTCCTCACCCCTGAAGTCCCATTGTCCCCAATGGTGGCATGGCTGTGTGCACATGCCACCATTGGGGACAACAACATGGGCTTGCTGTCTGCAGATACTCAAATCCATGAATGGCAAGTCCTCATCTAACCAAAAATTCTATCATGATTCCCAGATCTGTCTTGTGAATGACTAGTAGCACCTCTGTCTTAGCTAGATTAAACTTCTCATTTTTCACATTCATCCAGTCCATTATTATCAACAGGAATTGGCAGGGAACCAAAACAACTTCCTTGAATTGAGGGGAAAGGAGAGGGAGAGGCGGTATGGCTACTAGTCATTGCAGCTGGTGCATTGTAGCTGGGGGATTCTGAAAACTGTAGTCCAAAGAGCACCTTAAACCTCTATTGACAGAGTATTATCTATGTATATTTGTCAGTATAAAAGTAGAAGAAAAGACAGGCCTTACTCTGAAGAGGTTATGATGCAAATTTTGCATGTGGCAAACACTATAAAGATGGGTAGAAAACAGAACTGGCAATGGTAACCAGATGGACGGAGAATGGGCAAGGCCACCTCCAGAAGAACTGGGGACTATTCTGTCAAATTGCCTTGTGGCTACTGCCTGACCATTCCAATGTCCTGTCCACTGGTTCATTCACTCATTTGCTTATTTTCCCTCCCTCCCACAAGCTGTGAGCATATCTATTGGCAGTGATTGGATCTGAGAAGTCATCTATTTTTTCCTAATGTCTGAAAGCAACTCTGTGTCAAATAATCTGTTCCTCTATATATGATAAAGCCAGAAGATGATAATTTCTTGTCCTGAGTCTATGCTTCTTGAAGGTATTTAGTTGGTTGCTTGACTAAGGGCTGAAACAAATGACCTGTTAAAGCCCACTTCTGGCATCTTGGGAGTGCAGTGTTTACATGCTTCATGCACTGAAACTGCCTGGAAGCTGGCTGGCTGCCCAGACATGGGTGGCTTCAAGACTCTCTGGTGGTGTGGAGTTTACATGCTGCATGCTGCTGGAGTGTTTTGAAGCTGCCCTGGGGCTATGGTGGGACTGGAAAAGGCAGCCTTTTCCCAGCCCAATTTCAACAGGGTTCTGGTGGATTGGGGCCATGGCATGTTTGCTGTTGCTCAAATGCATCTTCATTGTGGGCACTGGGCATCTGTTCCAGCCCTAAGTTGATCTTATCTAATAAAATTCTTACATTCTATAAAGTAGGGATGAAGAATGTGCACCCATCCAGCTCTCATCAGGCTGTGATTTCCATGTGTACAAGGGGCAATGGGAGTTCTGAAGTGCACATATTCCCCATTCACACTGTAAAGGAATGTAGATGTGCCTTTGAGTGCTTTCAGCCCAGTCATATTACATTCTCTACAGGATCCTTGTTAATAATAGCAATGCCATCCCCTCCTAAAAGAGGATTTCAGGGTTTTACTTTTATTGAAACTGATTTCCCAAGTACACTTGCTTATCTTTTTCCCACAGGAGTGAATGGTAACTAGTCATTTATTTGGGGCAAACTAATGTTTAAAGGGTTGGACACAAAGACACTATTATTAAAGATGATGCAGTTGCATCTGTTGAAAATCCTGTCTGTACTGAGCATGAGTTTGGACTAGATGATTTGCAAGACCTCTCCAAATCTATGATGCTTAAAATGGTGAGCCCAGCTCTTGAGGACGATCCTACTCCTTCCTATATGATCTGCTCCTATATGAATTGCCTTGCCTATTTACCTATAGTACTTGGAAAAATTCTTTCTTGGATGACAACTCCCAGAATCCCTAACCAGCATGGCCAAAAATTTAGCTTTCTCTCCAGCAGCCCATACTGAGTTGCATTATTTGGTTACACAGAGAAAGGGGCAGATCCTTTTGAATGGGTTTATTCATATGAAGAGTATTTAAATAAACTGGGCAACCAAGAAGCAATGTGTGCATCTCCTTCCCTATACAATAAATACTTTATACTCTGGAGTATGTTCTTTATATCCATCCTAAGAGTCTATATAACAATTGTATTAGTTGTAATGGAGAGAATCCAGCTAATGTTCTTATCCTTGCAATGAAAATGAGGTTATACAGGTTTCATGATACTTAAAGGTATATCAGTTTTAGAATATTCTGATAATTTAAATATGTTTCATTATGCTAGGAAGGACAAGTTGTGATCCTAACACATACTTTTTGCATACTTAGAGTAAAACACATTGAGTTTAGTAAGAAGTTTTCAAGCATGCATAGATTTAAGGGGCTACCATTTAGTGTGAATCCAGGAATACATTAAGAAAGAAGATCACAAGTTCTGCCATAATTTAGTAGTAAAGTAAATTGTTCTGTACAGAGATAGTCCCAAGGTCATCTCTAGTTTAAAGAACCAGATAGCTGATAATGGGAAACATCTGTTCCTGAGGTCCTTGAAAGCCAATATTTAGAGTAGAAAATATTGAACTAACTAGAAAAAATAGTCTTACCTAGTATAAAATAGTTTCCTATGGTCCAAAACACACTGCAGAAATAATCCAGTTTGAGACCACTTTAACTGCCCGGGCTCAATGCTAGGGAATTCCAGGAACTGTAGTTTTGTGAGACATTTAGGCTTCTCTGCCAGAGACCTTTGGTGCCACAATAAACAACAATTCACAGGATTTCCTAGCACTGAGGCAGGGCAGTTAAGGCAGTCTCAAGCTGAATTCTTTCTGCAGTGTGTTTTGGACCTGTTTCTTTCTTTCCATATGGAAGTGGTCATTTCAGTTAATAAGAATTTACCCCAATCTGCATTTTTCCCCATGTTTGGGATGGAAATAACTTCATTTAAAATTCATAATGAGTAAAACAGATATTTATTTATCCTGGTCCTGGGATCTAACTACATGACTGTTAAAAGTATGGTTTTGAATCCATATGCAATGTACTAATCCAAATTAGGGTTGACAGATCTGTTTTGAGAAATATCTATGTGGTAGGCAGGTATTATGTGGTTCTCTCCTTGATGGCAATATCTGTCTGCATTGAAGATGGCCAGTGAAAATTGGAAAGAAGTATGTTTCCGTTCACCTTTGAAGAATTTGAAAAAAAAAATTGCAAACTGCATCTTTGGTACTGAAATTGTTTAAGATCTAAAAAATTAAAAAGTGAATGGAAAACTGATAGATGTGTACCTCTAGTAGTCACTAATAGTGCTTCTGATAATTATTCATTCCACAAAGAAGAAGAAAAAAATTCAAACAAATATCTTGCTCCTGTGAGAATATTTTTGAAAACTTTGCAGTATTTCCAAGATATTATCCTAGTGAGGAGGAAAGTCCCCTTCCTAAGCTTGCCATTTTTTTCCTGTTCTCTCCAAACAGTAATGCAATGGCTGAGGGAAGGGGGGGGGGGGAAGCTGAGGACAGTTGTCTGGCTACATTCTGATGTTTACCTCATCCTGTGGGACCTTTGGAGAACTCAGCAGAGATCCCAGAAGATGCCTGCATTGTTGCTCATTGGCTAGCAGAACATTTGGGGAGAAGGCTTCTCAGCAGCCCCCACCTCCACCTCTGGTGACTGGCTCTTCTGAAAAGAACAGGGGCAGCTGAGGCTCATTGCCCATCTATATTCTGACAAAATATCCAGTATTGTGTATTAGTTTCAGTGTTATACTAGGACTCTGTGAGATCAGCATTCGAATCACCACTCAGCTATGGAAAACCATTGGCTGACCTTTGACAAATCACACTCTCTCAGCCTTAGAGGAAGGCAACAACAATCTTCCTCTGAATAAATCTTGTCAAGACATTCCTATGATAAGGTTGGTTTGAACACACATAACAACAGTGTTGTGATAGCCTTCTCACAATGATGCAGATATCCTCTGGAACTTCGCAAATGCCCCCCAGAAACCTCAAAGAATTATGGGATTGTAGTGGAGGTCTCAAGAATAGTGTCTACTTGAAGATTTGAGGGAAAAGAAACAAAAAAGGAGCTTCAGAATTCACTTCATTGAGGTTTCACACTGCTCAAAAAGCTTCCCCCCCCATTTTCCACACTAGTCTTTGCATATTGTTTCTATTGCTGTTCACTAATCCCTTTCACATCTCTATTTCCATGCATGCTATGAAAACTAACCATGGAAGGTAAGGAAATCCTCCAAAGAGGTTTAAGGCATGGGGGGAGGAGGGGCTTCAAGCAAAGCAGAACCTGGGATTTGCTTCCTTGTTCCAGAGGAATATTTTTGGTTACATACAATTCTTTTTCTTGTTTGAAATTAGGCTCAAATAAGTCTCTTAAAATGCTATTGGCAAATAATAACAATGCTAATATTGCCACATAAAGTGACCACAGTACCATATTTGTAAAACAGCAGGTATACATTCATAAACAGTTAAGAGCTCCTTTAAATGCTTCTAAAAGAGGGTTTCATATAGTGATGCAATGAGAGTCTTCTTTTCATGTACAGAAATTCAACAGTATGTGTTTATGCTCTTTCTCCTAAAAAACACCCCATGAAGTTGTGGTGTATGAACATTATCTATACAAGTGTGGTTTAGCACATTACAGCTGTGATGAACTAACTGCATAAACTGGTGACTACCTGAAAATTCATTAATTCTGGATCATAAAATAATGTAGACACCACCATCATCATGATTCTACAATCCAACCGCAGCATGTTCAGTAACCTTTGCAGTCATTATTTGGTTACTCAGAAGATTCTGATTAAACATAAAGAGGCTATTAACCAACACTGAAACACAATCTTTCTTTAGGTCTTAGGTATAAGCTTAATTCTCATTTAATTAAATGGCAGGGTACCTATGGACTTCATGGAGTGGTACATCATGACCCAGAGGAACAGTTTTATGTCTCTTGCTTCCAAAGCTAACAAAATTGTTTTTGTGAAAAGTTTACTATAGGGATGTACAAAACCTAGCTCTTTATTTCCAAAGGTATATTCATGTTCAAATCATATTTGGGACACTTGTCCATAACAGCTAGTTTGGATTCTTCACAGTAAAAATCTGAAATATGTCTTCAGATAACACAACAAGGGATGTAAAGGGATTTTGCTCCGAAGCAACCAAAGTCTAAATGTGCAGTATCCACTCAATAAATGCTCCATCACTAGTAAATGTAAATGATTTTGTAAATGGATACATGTAGGTGGCCTTTCCCCAAATGGTTGTTCTCAAAATGACAGATTTCCTACTTCCTCTGAATGTTACACACACATTTCTAATTTGGGAGTGTAATAAGTATTATATCGTATCAAAGCATGTCCCCAAAGCACCATGAACTTGGCTGGGAGAGAAGGGAAGGGAAGGGATATTTGTCTTAAAAGGTGTGTCAGAGAGGATTTAGGAAGGGAAGATTCAGGTGGGGAAGGCTGTAAAACACAAGACAGAAAAGAAAAGAAAAAGATTTACTTTCGCTTACAGGAACATGGAAAAAGAACAGGGAAAGCTTATGTTAGAATGAAAACTGGAGAACTGAGAAAAGGTAGAAAAGTTGTCAATGCACACAAACAATTCTCTCAGTCTCTATAGGACTACACCTATAGAGTCTCTATAGGACTACACCTGCAGTTTTGGATCATTTTTGTGTCCCCTTCCAAGGCTCATCATAGTAAATTATCCCCCAAAGCTTTGGCCCCACATATCCCAAATGTTCTCTAGGGCATGTGAGGGGCATTTTCAAGACATTTTTTTACCCTGTTGAACATTTCACACCCCCAAAGAGGCCTTTTTGAAATAGGATGTGAACATGAAATGGCCACTTCCTGTTGCCTTTTTAAAAAGCATCTTCTGGTTCTAAAATGAACCAAAAAGCAAAAACATAGCAAAGACATTCTATTAGAGAGTACTTTGGAGAATGTGGGGACAAAATTGTTTTGGTGTAGGTGTGAGTGGAATGGAGAGTGCAGCCCTCCAAGGACTCTCAGGAGACAAATGCAGCCCCCTAACCTCTGACAGTTGCTCGCCCTGACAAACTGTATTCTTGCAAAGTCTGAGACTATCCTTTGAAATACAGGGCAATTCTCCAAGGTATTGCCAGGTGGTTGACCATGTCCAGTCATGATGAGGCTACTGAATTTATACAGAAGCCACAGCCACTACTCCAAAACAGGGAAGTTCTGTTCTAGGTAAGAATGGAGAAAATGTGTTCTGTGGGATGCATACAACATATGAGACTGTTTTTAATAATAATAATAATAATAATGTTTATTTATATCCCGCCCCTCTGCGGAGCAATCGGGGCGGCTTACAACATTAAATTTACATAAAGATATGTTAATACAATGTAAATAGAACCTAAAAATCCAGAAACCCACCCGCCCCTTAAAAGGTAAGATTTAAAAGGTAGTCTAGGCCCGATGGTGCTGGGCCTGGTGTCTCTCCCCCAGATGACATCGGATGGAATGGAGGGAGGGCTCTTCTTCTTGTCCTAGGCCCGATGGTGCTGGGCCTGGTGTCTCTCTCCCAGATGACATCGGATGGAATGGAGGGAGGGCTCTTCTTCTTATTTTAGACCCGATGGTGCTGGGCCTGGTGTCTCTCTCCCAGATGACATCAGATGGAATGGAGGGAGGGCTTTTGAATGGAGGTTTTTGAGTCCCTCCCCCATCACTGAAAAAAATGATTTAGTTTATTATTGCTAATAAGGCACCTGCACAACCACAGAGGAATTTGATGGGAATTTTCCATATCCCCTCACTTGGTTGTTTAAGGCCCAGGAGACCCCCTTTTTTTTTTTTTTTTTTTTTTTTTGTAATCAGGAAGTAATTGTGAAATTACTTCCTAGTTTACTTTATGATTACAAAAAGACATGGTTAAAATTCTTGGCAGAATTAAAAAAAAACATGAGTGTGGGTGGGTTGCAGTGGTCCCCCAAATCTTGGCATTTGCAATTCCTTGCTCAGAGTTACAGGTTGAGATGACCTGTGGATGGGAAAGGTATACTGTAATATTAAGAAATAAGTGTTCCATAAAGGGGGGGGGGGGGGAGAGAGAGAGAGAGAGAGGCAGAGGCAGAGAGAGCAAACATGAACATATATGGTTGTATATATATCCAGCCTATATATGCACACATCCAGCAGTATTCTGGTACATGAAATTAAATGTGTACAACCACTGCAAAGATGGAGAGATTTTGAGGTTGTCTAAGAAAAGATATGCAGAATGAGCTTTTCCATTCAGTTGGCTGATTACAGGGAGGAATGAAAGGTGAACAGATTTGTAACTGTTCACAATGTGTGTGGGGTGATGGTGGTGGTGTATTTTTACAACTGTCTTAGGGGGGTTGCAGACTGCCAGAAATAGTGCAAATTGAGTCCACTTTTAGGGTTAGGGTTAGGGAATCATGGGAACTGTATTTTATTGTGGCACCAGAACTCTCTGACAGAGAAGGCTCAATGTCTCAGAAAAAAAAAAACAATTCCCATGATTCCCTAGCACTAACCCTAACCCTTAAAGTAGACTCAATTTGCACTATTTCTGGCAGTCTGCAACCCCGCTTAATTGCAAACCATGTTGCTCATTTAAAAACAAGTCAGTAGCCCATCACTGGAAAGACATACGTACATAATTCTCTGAAACTTTGCAATTGAAACATTTTGTTGTTATCGTTGTTAACTGTTCTTGAAGTGACCCTCACTCATGGTGATCCCATAGATGAGACATCTCCAAGACCCCCTGTCCTTTGCTGCTCTGCTTAGGACCTGTAATTTCAGGCCTGTGACCTCCCTGATCAAGTCTAGCCATCTAGTGTGCAGTCTTCCTCTCTTTCTCCTACCCTCTACCTTTCCTAGTGTTATTGGGGTTTTTTTCTAAAAAATTGCATTTTCCCATGATGTGAATAAAGGACAACAGCTTCTGTTTGATCATCTTGGCTTCTAGGAAAATTTCATGCTTTATCTGCTCATGGACACATTTGTTTGTCTTTTTAGCATACAAGGTATCCTCAGCTCTCTTATCCAGCAGCACATCTCAAAGGAGTTGCTTTCTTCACTGTCCAGCTCTTCTATTCATACATGGTGATAGGGAATATAATGGATTGGACAATTCTAACTTTAGTATTCACCTGTATAGCTTTACCTTATCTAATATATATTTTAATTAAATTTTATTGACTTTTTACAATAAAACACATAACATATGTAGAACAATGACAACAACAACAACAACAATTATCTACAAGGGCCAAGGTATGTATCTGATGAGTAGTTATTCTGCAGCATAATAATAATAATAATAATAATAATAATAATCAGTTCTCAGCAAGGCTCAGAGAGTCTGGCTTGTCAAGGTGTAAAGTGTTTGTCCAAAGATCTATCTGTGAAGTTGGAGGTTGGATCCAGTAGGAATGATGATTCACATAATCAATAAAGATCATCCAGTCTTCTTGAAATGTGTCAGTCCTTTTGTAAAAAAGCAAAACCACATCATAGCAGATGGTTTCTCCATCAACCACATATCTCAAATTAGCTGCCCTTCCTATTCCTAGCCTTCTAATTTCTTGACTGCAGTATCTGATCCAAGATATAGGGACTCTTTAATAATTTCAATTTCTGCACTGTCTAGGTTTAATTTACATAGTTCCTCCATAGTCATTATTTTTGTTTTCTTTATGTTCAATAGTAATCCTACCTTTACACTTTCTTCTCTTAACTTCCTTAGTAATTGTTCCAAGTCTGTGATGTTTTCTACTAGTAGTATGGTGTCATCTGCATGTTTTAGATTGTTGATGTTCCTTCCTCCTATCTTCACTCCTTCTTCTGAGTATAAACCTGCTCTTCTTATTATATTTTCTGCACACAAGTTAATCAAATAGGGTGACAGAACACAGTCTTGCCTGACCCCTTTGCCAATTGGGAACCATTCTGCTTCTCCATATTCTGTTATAATGGTAGCCTCTTGGTGCAATTCAACCTTCTGGGATAACAAGTTAGTTTACAGCAGGGGTAGGCAACCTTTTTGAGTCCTGGGCCGGTCCCCTGAAGTCCTCCTCTCTGCCGGGCCAAGGGGGGGTGGTATGGCAGCATGCACGCTCATGCGCATGCGCACACGCTCATGCGCATGTGCGCACCCCCGCTGCAGCGCACCCCCCGCGTCCGCCGCCGCCGCCACTGCTGCATGCGTGGCTGCAGCCGTCGCCGCGCATGTTACAGCCGCCCTTTTGATTTCCAAAATTGCGGGCGCGACACGTTTGCGCATGCGCAGGAGTACTGCGCATGCGCAAACGAGTCGCCCCTGCCATTTTGGAGAATAAAATGGTGGCTGCCACTCGTGGCCGCCATTTTGATTTCCAAAATGGCGGCCGTGACTCGTTTGCGCATGCGCAGTACTCCTGTGCATGCGCAAACATGTCGTAGCCGCCATTTTGGAAATCAAAATGGCAGCCGCTGCATGCGTGGCCGCAAGGAGGTGAAAATGCACAGCGGCGCTGGCGGCAGGGGCCGGCCTGGGCAGGTAAATCCGGCGACCTGGGCCGGAACCAGCCCGGGGGCCATAGGTTGCCGGTCCCTGGTTTACAGTAATGTAACTTAACAAGATGCCAGGTATGACAGAATCACTCTGAAGGGTAGTTGTACTATCCTTTTCTTTTATAAAGAGACTAAATTTGTCGTGTCTACATTTCTAATGATTTATTACAGAGGATAATTTTATAGTAGCATTATTTTATTCAATAATCCTAAACCTCTACAAGTTTAAAGCTGCCTTGAAAAATTCATTTCATTATTTATGAATCTCAATCATTGCACTTTACAATTCAATAAAGAGCTGGTCTTTAAGACCTGTTTATGTTATTGATATTTGTTGTAGTATAGAATTCTACTTATCATAATGATAATTTAGAATATTTAAATTATTCTAGACGTTCATGTTCTCAAATGATTATCTTTCTCATTCTGCTATATGCTAGAATATAACAACAGACACTTTGCTGACAGCCCATGCTGACCCACAAGAACAATACAAAAGGCAAAATACACAGGAAGGGAATATATTTATAGAATCAGTTATAATTCCAGAATAGTGTGGAAGCTTTCAGGTTTCCTAGAACTCTTTATCAAGGGAGAGGATTTGGCAGATGATGTAGACAGGATAAATTCCAAAAACTAGATGTTTTCCCTATGAGGGTTGCAGATGAGAGGGAAGATGCTATGAACTCTTTCCCTTCTATGAAGAAGTGCTTCATAAGCAGAAATGGCTCACTTTCATCTCCTGGCATCAAACCACACACTGCAGTAGGTTACTCAGTATGCCTCACACTCTGCTGCACATTAGCTACACTTAGGAACACAGAAATGTAGCATTCTTTTCTCTAAATGTCCAAATAAAGTTGAAGTAAAAAGACTGCAGACTTTAAAAAAAAAACTACAAAAAGGAAGACAATATGTTTCCGTTAACACACCACTGAGTTTCGGGGGGGGGGGGGATAACCTGCTTGCACTTGACAATGGCAACAATACTCTTCTGAAAGTCAATATCACCATCAGCTACATGGGGACACTCCATAGTTTATCATGACAAGACCGCTTTACAGTTTACAATACACAAGGCTAAAGTGGCAATAAAAATCCTACAATGATATACCCATGTTAGAACAAAAGAAAAATGGCATTAAAGATAGTGAAACAGCAAATATATATTACTTTATTAAGAGCTCACATCAATAGTTCCTATCAGACATCCATCTAGAACACACTGTGCTTCTTCCTAGTAGTCATTCACTGTAATACTATTTTCAACATCTTTCAGATACAAAGCTAGAGGGGAATCTGAACTAAAATTGAACTGAAACAGTTCTCTAAGGACCAGCTTCCATTTGAAGGCCTATGATTCCAACGTCCTTGGCTTTTAAAGTCTGGGTTTTTTGTTTGTTTGCTTCTTCTTCTTCTTCTTCTTCTTCTTCTTCTTCTTCTTCTTCTTTTTTGCGGGGGGGGGGGTGCGGGGAAAGCTAGTAACTGCTCCCTGCTCATTTCAAATAAGCAATGCAACCCATACTCCATTATCTGAATATCACAAAGCACTGCAGTAATGGAAACATAATTTATGTACACAACAGTCTCTCTCTCTCTCTCATTTATTTGAAGACAATATTATAAGATTTTCATTCCTGGAGTATTGTTTATTTCATATGCTCCAAATTAGGGATAGGCCAGGATTTCTTTCCATCCACATTTTGAAAGAAACCATTGTGATCCTTACTTCCTTGATTAATGCACAACTCAGAATCCAGTTATCTTTCTGATTTCACAGTTGTCAAATTCTATGGTACAGTTCAGAAGAACGTACTAAAAGGATATGAAAAAATAATATTTTAAGATAAAATACTTTGCATACATTTGAATGAAAATAGACCCCAAATATTGAAATGTAGTGGGCTCTTGGTATCTGCTGGGGTTTCATTTGAGGGCCAGCCATAGATATCAAAATCCAGGGATGCTCAAGTCCCATGCTTCTGGGTATATATTTTTTTCGTATTAAAAAAAAAAAAGAATTTTTCAAGCTGTGAATATGTGGGTGCAGAATCTGTGGATACACAGAGCCTGCTGTGCTATGTTTGGTATTTTGTTTTTTGTTTGTTTAAAAAAAAAAGAAATCATAGATTAATGTGGGAAAAGGACAGTAGGGCTATTGGACTGGACTCATGCAAAACAGCAACAGAAGAAATTGTTGGTGTCACCTTGATGTAATCAAAAGGGCAGCTTGAAAAAGTATTTTACATTCCTTCTGTGTATCTCCTGCCTTCTTGCCAGCAACAATACTCCATTTGTCCAAACTTCCTTTTTTAGTTTTTTATGGCATGCACATTTCAGCCTTTACTTGTATATGATACTACACCAAACATTTTCCTAATATGAGAGTGGGAAAGACTTGAAGCTTTTCAGCTGCTGTTCCACTATTTTTGTACACAAGCAAATATGTTTATATTGAATATTGAAGAGAAATATAAATGACTCATTAAATAAAACATATTTGTCTGAAAAGGAACTATTTTTAATTGAAAATTAGTTAAAGAATAAATATACTGTTTGACCCGATGTGCAAGGTTGCACAGTTAAGCATAGCAGGACAACCTGTGGCATTGCCTCCAAGCTGAAAGCCAGGAAAAAGGAAGGATTCAAAGAATAGTTCTTCTTCACATTGCAGCTATATATGTTTACAAGACCTACTTAATAAGCAACCAGGAAAGTGTCAAGAAAAACATTGCACAATCATGGGGAGGTTTTCCATTAACATTGTCAAATTTTATTTATTTATTTATTTATTTATTTATTTATTTATTTATTAACATCAGACCAGGAGAGCACCTCTACTCTGTTCATTAACCTTCCTGCTACATTGCAGAGACACAAAAAACAATATCACACTTTCTCACATCAAAAAGGACCTTAAAATCCTCACAAGGCCCCACAAGAATGTGCACCATTATGGGAGAGAAAATACACACCACCTGCAAAGAACTGGCAAGGAGCTGCTATCACTCCACCTCAGTATCAGTCAACAAATGAGCACCCAAGACTGGAACAAACTGATAACCACACCTAAAGAAAAATGGAAAAAGTCATGGCAGACCACACTGAAAGACAGAAACAAAAATTCAACAAATGCCACAAGCACCAGCTAAAACCATCACTGGACACATCACGAACCATCATCAATCTGACAGAGCAGCAACTCTCGGAAGAAGAAACATCCATCCTGTCCAAAGGAGGCAATTTTGTGATGACCACCACCAGAATCCCAGTTGAAGACATCATTGCCCATGTTGAATCTGCCCTCCACCATTTCCCAGAGGAGGAAGCAGAAGATATAAGAGGAGAAACAGCAAGGATTCTGTGTAAGACAAAACCACTACCTAGCAACATAACCAAAAAAGAAAGAAAAGCCATCAAGGCTCTCAGTTCAGACCCAGAAATCATCATTCCCCCAGCAGACAAAGGCCACAGTAATCATGAAAACAGAACAATACAAACAAAAAATCAAGGAGCTCCAGGATCATGCAATATACATAAAACTGAAACAAGACCTGACCAACAAAATCACCAGGAAAATGAACACCTTTATCAAAAACTCCTCAATTCAGCCAGTCACATGCTAAGGTTTATGCAAATCTGAGACTCTCCCACTCAGACTATACCGACTCCCCAAGATACACAAGGATTCTATTCTAATCTGACTCACAGTGAGCACCATTTGATCCCCAACGTATGACCTAGCCAAGTTTCTGGCCACACAATTACAAACCCATGTAACGTGAATCCCCCACAACATCAAGGACTCAGCTTACTTCATAGAAAAAATCAACAACCTTGAACTAAAACCTGAAGACAGACTAATCAGCTTTGATATGGTCTACCTGTTCACCAAAGTCCCCATAATGGACACTATTGCACTCAGCCAACAATTTTTTTTTTTCTGAAAGACATCACAGCCCTGTTTGAACATTGCCTCACCACAACCTAATTCCAGTGAGACACTAAATTCTATGAACAGAGAAATGAGGTAGCCATGGGAAACCCTTTGAGCCCCATGATAGCAAATTTTTACATGGAACACTTCAAAAAACAAGCCCTAGAAACAGCACCAAAAAGTTCACTACATTGTTACAATATGTGGATGATGCATTCACCATTTGAAGCCATGGAGAAGAAGTTCTGACCAAGTTCCTGAACCATCTGAACATCCATCCAAACATCCAATTCACCATAGAAAAGGAAAAGGAAGGAACGTTACCATTCTTGGATGTTCTGGTCATCCACAAACTAAACCAACGATTGGGCCACACAGTATACAGAAAACCTACACACAGAGAGACAGATATTTACACAAAAATTCCAACCATTACCAGGGACAAAAAAAGGATCTGCGAACTCCACTTCCTGGAAGATGAATTGAAGCACCTAAACTGGGCTCTACAGGCCAATGGTTACACCAGCACAGACATCAGAAGGGCCATCAGACCCAGAAAAAACCATGGGAGTGAGGACAAATAACCTCCCAGAGGGAAGGTATATTTACCATACATTAAAGGAGTCATGGACAGAATAGGGAAACTGATGAGGAAACACAACGTCCAAATGATTTACAGACTGACCAGGAAAATCAAGCAAATGCTTCACTCAGCAAAGGACAGGAGAGACCCCCCTCAAGGCTGCAGGAGTTTACTGCATACCATGCAGCTGTGGAAAAGTCACCAAATGCAGCATTCAAACATGAATCAAGGAACACAAGAGACACTGAAGATTGAGCCAGGCAAAAAAATCAGTAGTGGTAGAATATGTCATAAACCAACCATAGCACAGAATGCTATTTGAAAACACCGAAATTCTGGACCATGTCAAGAACTACCAAGTCAGAATGCACAGAGAGGCCATTGAAATCCACAAACACCTGGGCAACTTCAAGAGAAAAGAAGAAATACTAAAAATAAACAAAGTTTGGCTACCAGTCCTAAAATCACCAAAATCAAGATGCAGCACAAGCAAATGAACACCCCCCAGGCTCAAGGGATTTCCCCACAGACAATGAATTACCAATTAAATATACATAAAGCTCCTTTACATATCCCTCCCACAATACACCTCCAGGCTGTGCCATTCAACACTGTACAACACACAAACTAATGTCCACTATTAATATGTAAACTATCTCCTCCCAAACAAGGGTCCCAAAGGTATCTATATCCACACACTTCCTTGCCACCACCCTCTGAAGATGCCAGCCACAGATGCAGGTGGAACGTCAGGAATAAATTCTTCCAGAACATGGCCACACAGCCTGGGATGTCCCACAGAAATCTGGGACTTCCCACAGAAAACTATTTATTTATTTCATTTATATCCTTTCTGTCTCCCAATAATGTGAGTCAAGGTGGCTGACAACATTTGTTTGCTTGTTTGTTTAAAAAAAATAGGTTAAAACCAATGCTAAAGATTGCATAGCATAGCAATGCTAAAGGTTGTATAGTATAGCAAGGGGATGGAGAAACACCAAATTACAATGATGACTATTTTCTCAGTAGTACTTGCTGCCTCATCACTGTTCTTGAGTGGTATGGGGAGGTCACAGCACATTTGCAATTTCAAAAAGTGTGGCCCTGGTCATTCTCAAATTGCATAGCCACATTTCATCATCCCACAGGTCAAGAATATTTGTTATCCACCAGAGCCACTCCACATGAGGTCTGACCCACCACTCTCTCACTGCAAGGCAAGTGCCAAACTAAGGAAGTACTGAATCATCACTTATGTCCCTTTTGCTTTGGGTGGTGTTCATGAAAGCCATCTTTCTCTCACATAACATAAAATAAAACAAAGCAGCCATCACTGCCTAATACATCACTCACACTCCCTCTGAAATAAAGTCTACACCAGTTGTCCTAGAATGGTGAGCAACAGTGTGGATCCATTGACAATGAAGGTGGTGGAGGAACACAGATGCAGAAATAAATGTATCAGAAAATATATTAACAATGCTGCACAGGAAGGAAACAACAAAATGGTGGTAATCTGATGAGATCTCACAGTCATCCAATCATGGGGATTTTTTTTCTTTAAGGAACATATGGGCAGAGTGCAGCAAACTCAGGGAGGAAGGCAGGGTTAACGTGATGAGTCAGAAAGCTGATAGCAGAACCATGCATAGCTAAACCAGTGCCATTGCACTATTGCAGAGAATGTGTGATAGTGAATGGACCATATCAGTATGCATACATTTACTTAAACTGTAGATCTGCTGCACTACAACAGTCTTGTGTGATAAAGTCCTAAGTCATTAATCAAAGTATAAGTGTGTGTGTATGTGTGTGTTGTTTGTCTTCATGTTGTTTCCCACTTCTCATGCAAACCTATCACAGGGTTTCCTTGGCAAGTTTCTTCAGAGAGGGTTTGTCATTCCCATCCTCAGAAGCTGAGAGACTGTGATTTGTCCCAGTTCACCCAATGGGTTTTCATGGCTGAGTAGGGATTTGAACCCTGCTTTCCAGAGTCATAGTCCAACACTCACACCACTACACCATGCATGCTCTCAAAGTACAAATACAAGTATTATTTAAAAAACTGAATAAATAATTTATAAAGTGAAAACATTATACATTAAAAACATTAACATTGATTAAAAGACCATATATGAACCCTAAAACAGCACTGAACAGCATTAAAACCACACCCCAGTCAGCTTTTAAAAGCCTTATGGCATAAAAAATGTTTTGACTTGCTACACAGAAGGAGAGCAAGGACAGGGACATCCTGGCCTCCCTAAGGAGGGAATTCCAAAGTTTGGGAACAGCCACTAGGCACATTGAAGTATTCCTGGTGTGGATATGCATCCCTGCCACAATAAGGCTAAATATAGACAACAGAGATACTGTTGGCAACAGTACTGAATTGAAAACAAAGAAACAAAGGAAGTTTACAACTGGTGATGACAACAGTATTATTAAGCTACAAACTACAAGCTTTTTACAGAATGCTTTTAACTTGCATTTTAACTTGGCTTTTTTAAACAGAAGATTGATTTAATAATATTTTAAGTTTTTAAATACTGTTTTAAGATTTTTATTTTGCTTCACTGGACTATTTTGACTTGTTTTCAAACCCTGACTTGTTCTCAAGGCTTGTCTTTATATTGTTTATTTTAATTTTGCTTGGCATGAATGGTATAATACTACCAGAAGCTACCCTTCTCCCTTATTCTCACCAAATGAACTGGAAAGGTGGTGGGACAGAGAGAAGTGCCTCTCTTGATGACCATAGAGCTCTAATGGGCTTAGAAAACTTTGCTCCTTGTTCTGAAACCAAGGTGTTTGTTCAAGAGAAGTGAATAGCAGAGGAAGGAACATCAACAACCTATGCAGATAATACACTACTACTAGTAGAAACCAGCAAAGAAGATAAAGGAGGAAAATGCCAAGACAGATTAATGCTTAACATGAAAAAAATGATCATAAAAGATCTACAAGAATGCATCTAAGATAATGACAAAATTGAAATAGACAAGGAATTCTTATATTTTGGATCAAATATTGATCAAAACAAAGACTGCAGCCAAGAAATTCGGTGAAGAAAAGGAATGGGAAAGGCAACTATGAAGGAACTGGATACGATCCTAACATGTAAAGATACACAAAGTTAGAACTGTACAAGCCATTGTGTCCCTCATCATCATGTGTGGATGTGAGAGCTGTCAGTGAAGAAAGTGGATAAAAAGAAAATCAACTCATTTGAGATGTGGTGCTGGAGAAGGGTTCTGAGGATACTGTGGAAAGACAAACAGACAAACAAATTGGTCCTTGAACATATCAAGCTTGAAATCCCCTTAGAATCCAAGATGATCAAACTGATGCTATCATCATCATCCATCATCATATTTATTTCTTACCTACCTCTCCCCATGGATTGAGGCAGGGAACAACAATTAACAGACACACCTCATCAGTTAAAACGTATCAGTCAAAATACACATCAATTTAACAGGACAAATAAGATATACACATAAAGACACCCCCCGACGATGTCAGGAGGGGTTGCTTGTTGGGCTGGCCAAATAAGGACATGAGAGGTCTGATTGGACAAGCACACAGGGGCCTCTGGGTACCTGCGTGCTTGGCCCAGTCACGTTGTTTGCTTGAGTTAAGGAAGTCTCGCGGTGATTGTATTCTCACGAGATTTCTTACGTGAGTTTGTCCTTTATAGCTCTGTGCTGCCACGTGGCGACAGCCATTTTAGAGCTTGAACTGAGCGAGTTACATCGCTCTGCTCTGTGCTCTGGCTGCTTGCTTGGCTTTGGCCTAGCAAACTTCTTGGCTTGCTGCAACTTGTTTTTGCTGATAATTACTTCATTCCTCTTCATGGCAGGAGTTCTTAATTTTGAGTCTCCCTGCGTACTTCGAGGAATAGGCTGGGTGAGGCCTTCGGGCTGGTCCCTTGGGCCTGAAAGGGCCTCTGCATTTCCAACACTTGGAGGGCTGCACACTTATCTGAGGCAGGTGCTACAGTAGGCGTTCTCTCCGCCGGGTGTGTTGACCCAGTGCTTGATATCAGGCCCAGCAGTGCCTGGCTACCTCGGTCTGGTAAGGTCGGGACCCCATCGCTGGTTCGGGAGGGTTTTACACCTCTTCCCAGCGGTGAGTGTGTAAAGTCAATACTTGTCTTCGGGCAAGGTACCTAATAGGACCCTTGGTGGACACCTTCCCCCCTGGTTCGTTGTTGCCAGCGACACTTCCTGGCTATCTGCGTCTCTTGTTGAGACTTGGGGAAGGGCGGCCTTTGGCCTGGTGGTAGTCATCCAAGGTTGGGTGACTGTGCTTAGGACCCATGTTTACACTCACTGGGGGGAGTGATGCCTCACAATAAGGCCCAATTTAAGAGGCGCACAGCTCCGGCTGTGCCTGGCTCTAGTCACTCTGCTTCGAAGAGGCCTTCCCAGTCTACCAGCAGAGATGACGAGATTGCTGCTCAGCTAGCACAACTGGACAAGACAGTACAGGCCTGTGTGGCAGTCTGTAATCAGCTTGCCCAGAAGGGGCTACAGGCTACAGCTGCCAGCCCAATTGCCAGCACTTCTGGCAACCTGGACACAGAAGTGCTGCTCCCTCCTTCTGTACCTGATTCCCAGGTAATTCCTGCTACACCGGGTCCTTCAGTGTTTTCGGCTATAGAGGCGGAGCAACCCACTATAGCCGACATGTGGGAACTCCTGGAAAGGGTTCCAGGTGTGGAGATTCAGGGTGCTGCTGCCCCTGTTTCTGAGCAACCCACTGTGGCAGATCTGTATAACCTCTTGCGAGGAGTGGTTCTTCCAGGTGCTGGTGCAGTGGAGCAAACCCGTGATGCACAGAGGAGAGATCAGGCAGCTGCTGCTTCATCTCTGCCAGACACCCGAGCTGTTGCAGGGCCACACTTCGGGGGACCTGTGCAGTTGGCTGGTGATGCTTCCCAGCAAGCTTCAATATCAGGTTTGTCTCCTACTAATCCTTCACTGGCAAATTGGCCCACCTCGGTATGGGCTCCAGGTGACCAGGTTAGCCAGGGTGTGGGTTTGGAACACTCCATCCCTGCAGCTTTGGGTGCATCTGTGCAGGCACCTGCGGTTACACAGGTCCCTGACTCTAGGGTGCAGGCTGGTTAGCCAATTGCTTTGGCTAGCGACACCCCTATAGTGTCTCCTTTGGGTGCTCCTGGGCTATCAGGAATAACTGTGCATTCTGAATCCATTTCTCATGCTGGAATGTCTACACTCCTTGGCTCACACCTTCCTCTTTCCACTAAAGAAAGAATATGGAAGAGAGATTATATTGATTTATTTTCTCTTACTTTTAGGGATCCTGAACCTAGGATCATGGTAAAGGATGGAATTGTGTTCAGCCTTCCAAAAGAGTTTCAGGCGCTTAAACACCCTAAGCTGGAACGTAATTTTATGAATTGGATTATGGGTTTTACTATTTACAGGGGAGTCATAGAGGAAAAAGAGCCCCTTAGGTCTCCTGAATTTTCTAAATACCAGGAGATCATGATAAAAGCTTACACCAACTGCCATCATAATGCCAGGGGTGCAGCCTGGCTGCAATACGATGAGCAGTTTAGAATGAGCACTGCACAAGATCGCTCCCTGTCTTGGAGACATGTACAGTCTGAATTATGGGCAGATGTAATGGTGGGGGCCTCCCCTTCGAGCAGATGTGACAATGGGTTTGCCCTATGGTTATTCAGCCGAAAGGGCAGAATGTGAGGCCTGGCACGGGTGAAAGAAAGCAATTTGGTATATGCTGGGACTTCAACACAGGCAAGTACAAGAGGTAGCCCTGCAGATTTGATCACAAGTGTAACACCTGCAGGGGTGGTCACCCCGGTGCTTCCTGGAGCAGATGTAAGCAGTCAGGAGTGGGAGGTACCCCCCAGTCAGTATCACCAGGAGGTAAAGGCCCTGTCACCAATTAAGTTAGATGCAATGGTGGCTTGGCTGAGGGTGTACCCAAACAAGGAGGCTGCATCTTATTTATTTCATGTTTTTTCCTTGGGTTTTCGCATCCCTTACACAGGTTCCAGGGTACATCGCTTTGCACCCAATGCTCGTTCTGTGAGGGAATTACCAACTATCGTGAGGGACAAGCTAGTGAAAGAGATAGCTGCTGGAAGGATTTCAGGACCTCATGATCAGCTGCCAATTCCCACCCTTCATTTATCCCCTTTGGGTGTGGTTCCCAAGAAAGCCCCTGGGGAATTCAGGTTGATTCACAATTTATCCTACCCGAAGGGTGACTCTGTGAATGATGCCATAGATCCTGAGCTTACGTCAGTTAAGCATGCATCGTTCGACTCAGCAGTCAAGATGGTTATAAATTTAGGCAAGGGAGCAGCCCTCATTGCGAAATGCAACATAAAATCCTCCTTCAGGCTGCTCCCTGTGCACCCAGATGATTTTGACTTACTGGGTTTTCAGTTTGAAGGAAAATATTGTTTTGATAAAGCCATGCCAATGGGGTGCTTGATTTTTTTTTTCAGCCTTTGAGATTTTCAGCACCTTTCTTCATTGGTGTGCAGTAAAGCAGTCAGGTAACAGGGCTATTAACCCACTATTTAGATGACTTCTTGATTGCTGGAAATCCCAAGTCCTCACAATGTAGGGACACTTTAGCTGATTTTCAGGAATTGATGTCGGAGTTGGGAGTTCCTCTAGCTGAAGAAAAAACTGAAGGGCCCAACACACGGCTTACCTTTTTGGGTATTGAGATAGACACCATGGCCGATATTTCTCGATTACCGATTGACAAATTGGTGGCTATGAGGCAGCAGGTTAGTGTGATGCTGGGGAAACAAAAAGCTACACTTCATGAATTTCAATCCCTTACAGGATTACTAAACTTCGCCTGTAAGGTAATAGTTCCGGGACGAGCATTCTGCGCAAGATTATATAGGGCTACTGTAGGGGTAATTGCACTGCAACATCATATTAGGATCACAAAGGGGATTTGCGAGGACTTGAAGGTTTGGGAGTCTTTTTTTGAGCAATTCAATGGGACTTCATTTTGGAGATCTGAAATGCTGCTGAGGGCAGACTTTCAGGTATACTCTGCTGCTGCTGGCACCCATGGCTTTGATGTTTATTGGAATGGCCAGTGGGCTGCAGAGGCATAGCCTTCTGCTTGGATTGAACGTGGTCTGATTAGAGACCTGACGTTTTTGGAACTTTTTCCTATTGTAGTGGCTGTGCACCTGTGGGCAAGCCAATTTGCTAACAAGACCATCTGGTTTTGGTGTGACAACCAGGCGGTTGTTCAGGTGGTAAATTCTCAGTCTTCCAAGTCCCCCAGAGACATGTGTTTGGTGAGGGCGATGGTCATCCAGTGTTTGAACTCTAATGTTTTATTCCAAGCTCAGCATGTTCCTGGTGTGCTTAACCCTTTGGCGGACACCCTTTCTCGTTTTCAATTCTCCAGGTTCCGGCAGCTGGCTCCCGAGGTGTCGCCACACCCGATGAAGGTACAGGCTTTGCTATGGAGCCTTGGAGACTAGAAATTCACAGGGTGATCCTACATTCCATCGCCCCATCTACATGCAAGTCCTACCAGATAGCTTTGAATGCATTTAACCAATTTTTATTGGAAATTGGAGAGGTAGAAGGCTGGCCTATTAGGGTTGATCTGGTCCTGCATTTCATAGTACACCTCAGGCATGCAGGTCTGTCACCTGTTACTATTAGGGGCAGGCTGGCTGCCCTGGCTTTTCACTCCAGGGCAAGGGGTTGTTTTGATCCTACTACAGACTTTAGGGTTAAAAGAGCTGTGGAAAGTTGGTCTAGAGAATCCCCTGTAGTAAAGGAGTCACGGTAGCCTATAATAGGCTTGATCCTGGCTAAGTTATGGGAACAACTAGCTCAGGGGTAGGCAACCTTTCCCCTTTAAGGGCCGAGGGACTTCAGCTCCCAGAATCCCAGGAGTTGTTGGCCATCATGGGACTATTGGCCAACATGGCTGAGGCTTCTGGGAGCTGAAGTCCCTCGGCCCTTAAAGGGGAAAGGTTGCCTACCCCTGAACTAGCTGATACATGTTATTCACCTGAGGAAGTGGCTTTATTCAAGGCAGTATTTGCCATTGCTTTCTTTGGAGCTTTACGGATTAGTGAGATCGTGCCCAGATCTCGCAGCGATCAGTCTGGTAGGGCACTCTTAATTTCGGATGTTATCTTAACAGAACAGGGCATTCAAATTTGCATCAGGCGCTCCAAAACTGATCAGTTGGCGAAAGGTCAGTCTATCTCCTTAGCCCAGGGGTAGGCAACCTTTTTCCTTTAAGGGCCGAGGGACTTCAGCTCCCAGAAGCCTCAGCCATGTTGGCCAATAGTCCCATGTTGGCCAATAGCTCCTGGGATTCTGGGAGCTAAAGTCCTTCGGCCCTTAAAGGGGAAAGGTTGCCTATCCCTGCCTTAGCCAAAGCAACTAGTGGGCAAATTTGCCTGGTGTTAGCAATGACCAATTACCTCAAGGTTAGGCCAAAAATGGCAGGTTATCTGTTTCTTCACCTATCTGGCATGGCCTTAACTCAATTTCAATTTAGGGCAGTGTTGAAGGAGACACTAAGTCGAGCTAAGTTGCCTCAGGCTTTTTTTTCTTCTCACTCTTTCCATATCGGCATGGCAACAGTTGCGGCCACACATGGTCTAAGTGAAGCCGATATTTGCCAAATTGGCAGGTGGTGTTCCAGGGCATTTAAGTCCTATGTTAGGCCTTCTGGAAACAAGAACCCCGATCATCTATACTATTTCCTTTACTTGCATTTCAGCTGGCTTTTTCCATGGCAAGATTTGGATTGTGGGCCACAGTCTAGTCTTCCGGGCAGAACGCCACCTTCTTGAGCACCGGTGCGATACTAATTTGGGTCTGGTGAACATCGGCACTATACAGTGGTTTGGCCGCAGGGGTCTGGTGTGGGGAGCGCTGCTTCCTTGGAGCATCCAGCTGTCAAGGTCTTACTCACAACCCCGGGTTTTAGTCATACACCTGGGGGAGAATGACTTAGTGAAAGTCCCTTGCCTTCAGCTGGCGAAGCAGATAATATGAAAGACCTGCAGGAAATTAGAAAAATTGCACCTGGAACTGTACTGCTATGGACTAAGCTGCTGCCAAGGCGTAGCTGGCCTGGAGCTCGCAAAGATGCCGCCATTAACAGTGTTCGATGGTGGCTAAATCATTCTGTGGCCAAGTAGTTATCAAGACTTGGCATTTTCATAATTGAACATTTGGGAATTAAATTGGATAGGCCTCAGCTGTACAGGGGGATGGGGTGCACTTCTCCGCTGAAGGTTCGGAGATTTATGTTTAGGCACTCTCCGAACATATCAAAAAAGCAGTTTGGGGGGGGGAAGAGGGGATGTCTAGCTGGGCTGGCCCCCTCTTGTGGCGGTTAATGACCCCCACCCCACAGAAAAATTAATCTGGCTAATTAAATTTAATTGGGGTAAATTTGGGAAAGGTTAAATTAAAGGAAATGACATGCAATTAAATGCATGATGTCATTAACTAGTGATGTCATATGCTGTCATATGACATCATTTCCAGTGGGTGGGGTTTGTAAATTTGTTTGCAAATTTGTTGTTGTCATTTGTTTACATACTTTGTCACATGTGGTGAAGGACCACCCATCTGGCCAAGTGTTGGGAGTTTAATTGTAAATCTTGTAATTAGACCCTGTACAGCAGAAAATAAAAGTTGTGGCCCATTTAAACCCAAAAAGAGGCATCTCATGTCCTTTGTGCCGGTGCAAAGACATCCCCCAATGATGTTGGGAGTGGTTGCTTGTTACGCCGGCCAAATAAAGCCATGAGAGGCCTGATTGGACAAGCGTGCAGGGGGGTCGGGTACCTGCGTGCTTGGCCCAATCACATTGCTTGCTTGAGTTAAGGAAGTCTCGCTGTGATTGTATTCTTGCAAGACTTCCTATGAGAGTTTGTCCTTTATACCTCTGTGCTGCCACATGGTGGCAGCCATTTTAGAGCTTGAACTGAGCGACCCAACCCACCCACCCTTATTTAAAGAATTATGTTAGGTTACTCTCTGGCTTAGGCTGGTCGCCTTCGGGGGCCAGGAGGGAATTTTTTCCCAGGGTTATTGTCCTGGGTTTTTCGCCCTCCCTGAGATCAATGTATAATCAGATTGTTGGGTATGGGTCATATGATAATAATAACTTATGTGTTACCTTATGTTATCATTAGCTTTGTCACAACTTAGGGGTTAGGTTCTATATTTTGGAAATTTGTTTCTATTTTATAATGGGGTGGGTAATAACCCCCCACCCCACAGAAAAATTAATCTGGCTAATTAAATTTATTGGGTAAATTTGGCAAAGGTTAAATTAAAGGAAATGACGCATGCAATTAAATGCATGACGTCATTAACTAGTGACATAATATGGCGTAATATGACATCATTTCTGGCGGGGAGGGGTTTGTAAATATGTTTGTAAATTTGTTGTTGTTATTTGTTTACATACTTTGTTACATGTGATGAAGGACCACCCATCTGGGTGGGCTACACCTTCACACACACATGTGACCAAGTGTTGGGACCCTTGCGAAGCCTAAGGGCGTGTGCCTGCCCAGCTGAGTTCCACCTGAGCGGCGGCGGAGCAGCAGGACCGAGGAGGGCGGGGGCAGCTATATCAGCCAGCCAGCCCAGGACACCATCTCCCAGCGGCACCCTTGCGAAGCCTGAGGGCGTGTGCCTGCCCAAGAGCCTGATCTTCTAACATCCTCTCTCTCGTGGATTTGACAGTAGCCGCGGTGGCGCTCGCAGTGGCAGCGTCTCTTTTGGGAAGGGATACTGGACCCTGAAGGGTCCTGCTCTCCCTGACTATCAACACTTGGGTGTCTTGGAGTAGCGTTCAGCCCTCATTACCATCGGGCTTCAAAATGCCCCTGTAAGCCTCCCCGAGCCGGTAGAGACACTTGGAGGGAGAGCCAGAACACCTGGGCCCCCACAAGTGCTTGTGTTATGGAGATTGGAGAGACTGGGGAGAGTCTATCATCTTAATTACACACATTGTATTTTTTTAATGTACTGTATTTTAATAATTGTTCTTTGTTTGTTGATTTGTTTTGGGGGTGGGGGTAGGAATGAGGGATGGGATCTTAAGTTGTTATTTGTTGGATGTTTGGGGAGGAGGGAAGGACATTATTTAATTTGCTGCAATGTATTATTGTATTATTGTTGTTTAATTTGTTGTAATGTATTAAGGTACTCTGTTGTTCACCGCCTCGATTGGTTAGCCAGAGGGGCGGTATATAAATAAACCATATTATTATTATTATTATTATTATTATTATTATTTAATTGTAAATTTGTAAATTAGACCCTGTACAACAGAAAATAAAGTTGTGGCCCATTTAAACCCAAAAACAAGCATCTCATGTCCTTTGTGGTGGTACAATAAAACAATCCACATTTAAAATTCACAATTTAAAAATAAACTTGATAAGCCTGCCAGAAGAAATGGTCTTTAAATTTTATTTTATTTTTAATTTAATCATTTAATTTTTAAAATTCAGACAGCTTATTCAACCGTTCCAGCAGGTCATTTCACAGTCTAAGGGCAGATGAAGAAAATGTGCTCTGACTGACAGTTGCCAATCTAGTTCTGGCTGACTGGAGTAAATATCTTCTAGAGCAGGGGTAGGCAACCTTTCCGCTTTAAGGGCTGAGGGACTTCAGCTCCCAGAAGCCTCAGCCATGTTGGCCAATAGTCCTATGTTGGCTAATAGCTCCTGGGATTCTGGGAGCTGAAGTCCCTCGGCCCTTAAAGGGGAAGGGTTGCCTACCCCTGTTCTAGAGGAACTGAGCATATGGGGCAGATTATATGGAAGGAGGTGATTCTGTAGGTAACCTGGACCCAAATCATGTAGGGCTTCAAAGGTAATAACCAACATTTTGTACCTTGCCCTGAAACTAATTAGCACCCAGTGGAGTGATTTTAATACTGGCACAATGTGATCACTCCCGGATGTCAGGGTAATCTATCTGTTTGCCATGTTTTGAACTAGCTGAAGTTTCTGCACTTGGTGCAGGGGTATCCCAATGTACAGTGCATTACAGAAGTCCAGGCTTGAGGATACCAGCATGCTCATTACCATCTTTAGGTCCTCCAACTCTAGGAAGGGGTGCAACTCTAGGAAGGGGTCCAGCTGGTGTATCAGCCAAAGCTGATAGCGAGCACTCCTGGCCATTGAATCTATCTGAGCTGTCATTTGAAGTAACAGATCCAGAAGCACCCCCAAGCTCAAACATAATCTTTCAGGGGGAATGTAACCCCATCCAGGACTGGTTGACATACCTTCATATCCAGGTTAGGTCATTTGACAGTAAGCACCTCTGTCTTATCTGGACTCAGCTTCAATTTGTTTATCCTCATCCAGCCCATTACCTCCTCCAGGTATTCTTTAAGATACACTATCTTTAGCTGAGGCTGTATTTGAAGGCATGGAGACATATATTTAAGTGTCATCAGCATACTGATAGCACCCTGCCCAATGCCTCTGGTTGATCTCTCCCAGAAGTTGAATAGAAGTGGGGACAGAATGGCACCTTGTGTTATGCCATTTAACAGCTCCTTTTTTGAGGAGCAGCTATCCCCAAGCATCACCAACTGGAACCTCTCATAGATAGGACTAGAACCACTGAAACACAATTCCTCTGATTCTCAAATCCCCCAGATGTGCCAGAAGGATGCAATGGTCAATGGTATCAAACACCACTGCAAGGTCCAGGAGCATCAGCAGCGATACATTCCTCCTTTCAGGTGAAGATTATCCACTAAGGTGACCATAGCAGTCTCAACTCTATATCCTGCTCTGTAACTAGCTTGAAATTGGTCTAGATAACTTGTATCATCCAAGACTGCCTGGAGTTGGAAGGCAATTGTCTCTCAGTCACCTTGCCCAGAAAATGGAGATTTGAAATTGGTCTAGTTGATGAAGTCTAGGGAGTCCAGGGAGGGCTTTTTAAAGAAGTGATCATAGCACTGCTTCTTTTAAACAGGATGGAAAACTTCCCTTCCTGAGAGGTGCATTTATAATATATTGTAGTTAAAGTCTAATTACATCTCCTCCCTGGACAACCAGCCAGGAAGGACAGGGATCAAGAGGACAAGTTGTCTTCCTTACTTGCCCTACAGCTTGTCCAATTGGAACTGATCCAGTGCAGTCCTACTAACAGAGTCCCAGCCCTATGTTGATATTCAGAAAATGAACATGGGAATTTTACATTCCATGCATGAAGTCTGCCATTGAGTTTAATACACAGCCCCCCCCCCTTTCCAGCTAGGATCAAGCCCCAGGAAGCCTGTTTCTACAAGACTGTGACACCTAGCTGGATCAAGGTACGAGTTGATTTTTAAAAGTCATTTTGTTCATTCCTGCTGGGAAGGGGGCAGAAAGAGCAGGTGGGGGAAGACAGAGAATATCCGCTGAAAATAATAGTTGCTAGATCTCTGGTTTATCAGAGATATTTTACATCATAATAAAACATAGCTATTGATAACAAATCTAATACTCATTTTACCAGATAATAACTTTTTAAAAATATAACAACAGATATAATAATAATACACACTATATCTGGTAAGATATACTGGTTGTGTGGGTTGCTTTTTATATTGATGACTGCTGCCTTATTGGCTTTAGGGAAAGCTTTATGCCAGGCTGCAAACTGCTGTTTTTTAAATTAAATATCTACATGCTTTACTCTCTGATGAACTGACTCACTAAATCCTGTAAAATTATATTGACTTCCTATTTTCAAGTTCATCCAATCCTGTTTATTATCTAAAAGAAGCCTGTAATATGAGAACTGTCTAACTGAGATTTATTTCACTAACCTATTTCTGTTAAATTTATCTTTCTTCATCAAACCCTATATGTTTTTGTGCATCAAAAAATAATTACAGCAACATATTAATATCACTAATGCATTTAATGCAGGCACTCTTAGGAACAGCATAACTACCATAACTCACATCTTGTTATCTTTGGGATGAAAAAATAGGTATTGTTCCAGAAGAAAAGTAGACAAGATGGGTCTAATCACAAACTGAATTTTAAATAAATCCCTTAAGAGGTCTCAGACATAATGAACTTAATGAAAATTAACACAGTGTGAAACAGAGCAGAAATGAAATCATGGACAGCATAAATCAGTGCTTATACTGGAAGTTCAGAAAAGCTTGCATGACAATTTTGAAAACAATTATCTTAAGAGGTCTTAATAATGAAAAAGGCAATAAAGCTATTATAGCTACCCTCTGGAGTGTTCCACTTCACCTTGTTACAGAATTGTTAAAGCAAAAATACAAATATTGTTCCATAGGCCAGATGACCCATATGTTGGTTATTAAAGCAAGCTGGTGAATTCAACATACTCAAGGAACCCTAAAGAATTGTGTATCACCATTTGTTGAGTTGCCTCAATTCATTTATCATCACATCCCCACTCTATCCTCTTATTTATGTTTTTTAATATTTATTCTTATTTTTAGCTACTTAGTATGATTGTTTCTTCATTTGGGGAATTGTTTTCCATGATGAGCTTTCTGGATTGACTAGAAATGCCATGTTTTTTCTCTTTATCTCTTTGACTGTGACTGGTTACCTTCAATAAGAATGTTTATGCAAAATTCATTACATTTCATAAGCTATTTTGAGTAACGCTCCATGCCACATTTGTTTCACAGAGATAATGACGGTGGCACATTTTTCATTTTTAAATTTTATCCCCACTAAATGCTTAAGTGACAAAGTGTCTTTTGAAAGGCATCATATCGGATAAAGATTTAAGAAACATTACTAAACAGACACACACACACATTTTGGAAATTCAATGTGAAGTAGCGATAAGCTTGAATTTTGAAACATGTGCATATCTTCTTTCATGGATATAAAAATAAGTTACCCAAAAACAACATCCTTATTTATTTTCAAGTTAATTCTGTTCTCAGTGACAGCCCTAGAGATCAAACCTCCAAGTATCCACTGAGGGGTTCTGCTCCACTAACAACAGATCAGCTCTACTTCAAAGAGCGGCAACCTTGACCTAAAACACCCACCCTTACAAGTCAAAGAACATTTCCACCTGTGTGCATTGCACCTTGATCTCTTCAATGACACTGCCAGCAAGGATGCCAATTAGTGCCAATTATTTTAGTGTTTCTTGTGAAGAGCACACACATTTCATGTAGCGCCCTAAACAAATTTCTCTGATCTCTGAAATCTGCTGATAAGAATAGGTCAAATGCTGTTATGAATTTATTCAGCAATGTTGTATAAATGAATGCCTCTACCACATAGGACAGAGGTAACCAGCTGTGGACAACAACCAAACATCCAAATCAGAGAGATTTGGGTTAGCTACATTCAGCTCATTGAATCCCAATCATAAGAAATCGGTGTTTTTTTTAAAAAAAAAATGTCAGAGAGCTTTCAGGGCAAAGGAAGATGCAATAATATGAACATTGCAAGAAATTTCTTGCATGTTCCACAATGTCAGAACACAGAGCTATTCAGAGCCTAAATGGAAACTATAGCCTTGCCCACAACATGCTGTTACATTGCCAAAGACGAAAAGCTTACTAGGGAGAGTGAAAGAGAACCCCTATTCTATACTTTTGGGGCAAATGAACCATTTGACCTAGCTTTGGCTATTGGAATGGAAAAGTCCATGGAAATGGAAGAGTTCATCCAATAGGAACCCCATGTTCCTATCCCAAGGCAGAGAACTGTGGAAAAGTATGCCAACATGAGGTCATCTCTGCTTTAGCACAACTCTGAAGCCCTATCCTTACAAGAAAAAGAAAGACTGAGTGAAACTGGGGAAGCATTGTGAGGAAAGGTAAATCTCAAGGCCCAACTTGTCATGATGTTAATTGTGTGAATACAATGCACCTGCACTTTTCAAAATAAGCTTAGAGGTATGGGGTAGCCATGGAAGAATTTTGCTGGACTCAACAATCTCAACAGTTGTAGCATTTTAGCACCTCCAGATGTCCTGGCAACTGAGCAGTAGCAAAGGAACACAAAGAATCATTTTGTGAGTTTTGCAAACTCTGTGATCTAAGCTGTTCTATAACACAGAGGATTTAGGATGTACATTATACAAGTGTCTGCAGAATTGAAGATATAACTTAAGCAGGAATCCCAGCAATGAGCAGATATGGCATTGGGGAAAAGTAGTTAGGTCAACAGAGGAGCCCAAAATATAGAGTTGGATATTTACTTTGTTAAGTGGCTAACTGCTCTATAATACAATTAAGAACATAACAGAAAGAAAATAACAGAAAGTTAAATGGACAAGATTGTAGACTAGGAGGCATATTCCACATGCAAAATTATGATACATTCCCCATCCAATTACCTTTTCCTGCAAAAACCACCCTTTTCTACTGTGGCTCCCTTTTCTGCCACTACCCTTGCTTTCCATGAAATGTCCTTGGGCAGGGAGCACAGAAAGAGCAATTGGGAGGATTGGTCATTGTGCAGTCAGTACAGAATTCCAATCTCTGCAATAACAACAAAATGGCATTGACAGGATACCAGCCAATCTTTTTCAGTATGTGCCAAGGTAGGGCCCAATAAGGGAATGGAATGGAGAATAAGCTTTTGTCCCTGACTTTGGCTGTATCCACACTGCAGAATTAATGCACTTTGCCACTGCTTTAACTGGCATAGCTAAATGCTGTGGAATTCTGGAATTTGTAGTTCTGAATTCCACAGCATTTAACCATCTCTTTTATAGAACTCTTTTGCTGCAACAAACTACAAATCCCAGGAATCCATAGGATGGAGCCATGACAAAGAAAATGGTGTCAAACTATATTAATTCTACAGCATGGCAGCAGACCTTTATCCCAGTCAGGGTTGACAGATTCATTGGCTATATATTTACATGTTTTCAAGAGTAAACACTGGAAAATACAGTAACCTCCATAGAAAACTGCCTAGATCAGGGGTAGGCAACCTAAGGCCCGGGGGCTGGATGCAGCCCCCTGAGGCCTTTGGACCGGCCCCAGGCCAGTTCTGCTGGCGCCGCCCCCCGCCGCTCCCTGCCACTGCCACCGCCGCCGCCCACCCGCCATGATGATATTGATTATTGTTGTTATTACTTGTTCTTGGGGTTTTCTTGGCAGAATCTCCACAGGGGTTTTGCCATGGCTTTTCTGGGGCTGGGAAAGTGTGCATGCATATTTTTTAATTTTTAATTTTTTTAAAAAAATATTTATTTATTTATTTTTGGTGCTTTGGCCCCCCAATTGTCTGAGGGACAGCAACCCAGCCCCCGGCTCAAAAAGGTTGCCTACCCCTGGTCTTGATGGCACAATAGTGTTTGGAACAATGGCAGGTAGAGAGATAAAATAGCAAAAAAAGTAATAAGAACAATACTTTGGATTACAGTTGTATTCTCTTTATAAAGCACACAGAGAATAGTGAATCTTTCTACCAAGCAAGTAGAGGATTATCATGTAGAACATTCTTGCTAAATCTCATCCCTTGTGGTTGTATTCAGCCTACACATGGATTCCTTCATTGGCTTTCTCATGTGGCAACATTCTCATTTTGATGGTAAAATATTATACTCTCTGTAGTAGATCCATGTGATTGCTAAGCAGATAGAAACATATTCAGTCCCAGAAAGGGCAAATATGAAGTGTTACACATGAGGAAAAAACACTGCGTGTTTGCTTTTGAAGAGAGGAAATAAGTGGCCACACAGCAAAACTTTTCTGAAGCATGTAGACCCTTATAATAGGTAAATTAAATAAGACACAACAATGTACTTCTTTGGAACAAAAGGCCAATGTCATTTTAGAGTGCTTTAACAAGTCTGGAACACTGGGTCCTCCTTCCTCCACCAGTTATAGGAATTAATAATTGTGTTGTTTTACTCCACTCTAAGAGGCATTCTGTTCAGCAATTATAGACATCATAGTTCAAGAAGGATTGGACATAGTTCAAGAGGTGAGCTACAGGGACAATAAAGTTTCCAGAAAACAAACCATGTAAAAACTGCAGTAGATGGATATGCTTAGGATACTATTGTTGCTTGGTTGCTTGTCTGCTGTTAACTGCTTGGCACCTATTTTGCTCTTGAAAAATGCATAATAATAGAAACATGTCCCTGTCTAAAGCAGCTTACAATTTACAAACAGACAAAATGAATGAAGAGAATATTGAGGAAGAGTATTTTGACTTCATAGCTGATGTCAAAGTCCTGCACATGATTTTTGATTTTATATGGGGGGTTATAACCTCCCAGGGACTAGCTGTCTCCATCAACCCTGAGGGTGGTGACCTTCAAAAGGTCACTGATTGGCCAGCAGATCCTCCCCAGTCCTGTCCATCTGCTGTTACACATCTGAAGAAAAAGGAGCAGCTCTGGTGTGTTGCCCCCCCCCCCATATAATCATGCTGCTGAAATTTTATATGCACCCACCATCAATTAGATTATGATTGAAGCAGAATTTATATTAGTCAAGTTAGGGATCCCCTTCTCTTTTTCTCCTATTATTTAGCAGAAAGGTAATAAGAGAAACAAATGCATCCGTCTGTAAAAATTTAAGTCTTTCTCTCACTACACACACACACACACACACACACACATGGAGAAAGAGAGAGATTTCAAATTTTGCAAATTGATGTATTTGATGTGTGATACTTGGCACAACCTTAGTGCAGGGGGTACATGAGCAGACCTGGCCCTGCCATTAGCTAAAGTAAGGCAGCTTCTTTAGGGTTGAGATGCTGAGGGGCACCAGTAGAAGCCCATCAACTTTGAACCCTGTCACCATTCCCCTCTTAATGACTGTCTCAGAGCGGTAATGGGTTGGATGAGGAAAAACAGATTGAAGTTGAATCCTGACAAAACGGAGGTACTTGCAGTGACGGGCCCAAAACCAGATTTGGGAATACAGTCTCCAGTCCTGGATGGAGTCACACTCTCCTCTAAGGACTGTATTCGCAATCTGGGGGTGCTCCTTGATTCGTCGCTTCACATGACTAGTCAGGTGAATGCGGAGGTCAGGAGTGCCTGTTATCAGCTTCGGCTGATACGCCAACTGCGCCCTTATCTGGACATGAGGGATCTGGAAACTGTGGTACATGCCCTGGTAACCTCACGTTTGGATTACTGTAACGCACTCTACATGGGGCTACCTTTGTGCCTAACCCGGAAACTACAATTAGTGCAGAATATGGCAGCCAGGGTAATTACGGGAACATCTCGGAGGGAGCACATAACACCGGTGCTTAAATCCCTCCACTGGCTGCCGATTAGTTTCCGGGCGCAGTACAAGGTGTTGGTTTTGACCTTTAAAGCCCTACATGGCTTGGGCCCATCTTATCTGAGGGACCGCTTCTCCCCATATGATTCCCCCCCCCCCCGCGCCCTACGGTCCTCTGGGAGAAATCTGTTACAGCCAGTAAGAACTAGGCTGTCCCAGACCTCCCAGAGGGCCTTTTCCGCAACCGCCCCCAGACTTTGGAATGGCCTGCCAGATGAGATTCGTCTTATCACTACTCTTGCTGCCTTCAAGAAAGCAGTAAAGACGAATCTCTTCTGGCAGGCCTTCCCGGAATAACTTCAGCTGGGAGATATGTTTTAATCTGTTGCCCTGATTTCATCCTTTGCTCTTATTTATTTTTAATTAATGTGGCATTTTTTAAATTTGATTGTGTTTAATTCTTTTTTAAGGGGGTGGGAGGGTGGGGGATTATGGGATGAGGGATTGGTTTTTAACTTTGTTTGTTTTAAATTTGTTGTTCCCCGCCCCGATTGCCACGCAGAGGGGCGGGTTATAAATAAAAATTATTATTATTATTATTCTCGTCTTTTGGAATACAAAATTGTGGTGCTACATAGATGCCTTCCTCATCCTAAACTAATCTACTGTCCTCAGATGTGATGGAGGATCCAATCCCATTGCTTATATTGCAGTTTTGTCAAACTCCCCACTTGAGAGTTCAGCTTCTGAAGATGAAACAGACCAACCTATTAACTGCCCCCCTTGAGAATTTGGCTTCAGAAGATGAAACAGCTGTGCCTTCCTTCAGCTCAGTCTTACAGCCACCAGGACTCCACAGTAGTAGTAGTAGTAGTAGTAGTTGTTGTTATTGTTATTATTTATATCCCACCTCTCTGTAAAAACAACCAAAGCAGCTTACAGATAAAATAAACAATCACTTCCCCCCATAGCCCACTCCCCTTAAAATGAAATTAAACAAACAAAATATAAAAACATACTTAAAAATCACAAATAACAAACAATTTAAAATGGCTATTGTGAAAATCAGGGATAGGCTTAACTATTTTTGGTGGTCGGTTACCTAATCAGGAAAGGCCTGCCAGAAGAGATCTGTCTTAACATCTTTTTTAATGCTGTTTAGGGTGATCAAATGATGGATCTCATCAGCAAGCCATTCCAAAGGCTGGGAGCGATAGCTGAAAAGGTCCTCTGGCCAGTTGCAGATAATTTAGGGCCTTTACAGACTGCCAGAAATAATGCAGCCTGAATCCACTTTAACCGCCCTGGCTCGGTGCTAGGGAATCATGGGAACTGTAGTTTTTTCTGAGACATTGAGCCTTCTATGTTAGAGAGCTCTGGTGCCACAATAAACTACAGTTCCCGTGATTCTCTAGCACAGAGACAGGGCAATTAAAGTGGACTCAAGCTGCATTATTTCTGGCAGTCTGCAAAGGCCCATAGTTTTTATAGGTTGCAATACATTCTTCCCAGAAGACCTTAGGAGGCGGTCCCGAAGATAGGTTGGACTCAAGCAATTTAGGGCATTAAAGGTAATAACTAACACCTTGTACTGCACCCATAAACTAATAGGCAGCCAGTGAAGCGATCTTAGGATAGGTGTTATATGGTCTCTCCTGGTTTTACCTGAGACCAGCCTGGATGCCATATTCTGTACCAGTTGACGTTTCCAAACTAGGCACAAGGGTAGCCCCATGTAGAGTGCAGAAATCAAGATGAGAGGTTACCAGTGCATGTACTATGGTTTCGAGCTCCCTAACCTCCAGGAAAGGATGCCATTGGTGTATCAGCCGGAGCTGATAGCAGACACTCCTGACCAACGCATTCACCTGATTTGTCATCTGAAGTGACGGATCTAGGAGCACCCCCAGACTGTGAACACAGTCCTTTGACGAGAGTGTGATCCCATCTAGGACTGGAGATTGTATCCCAATACCTGGGTTCGGGGCCATTACCATTAGTACCTCCATTTTGTCTGGATTCCGTTTCAATCTGTTTTTCCTCATCCAGTCTATTACCACTTTAAGATATTCATTGAGAAGGGAGATGCCATCTGAAGTTAGAGCTGTAGACCGAAACATAGAGAAATATATCTGGGTGTCATCAGCGTACTGATAACACCCCACTCCATGTCTCCGGGTGATCTCTCCCAGTGGCTTCACATCAGCTGTAGGGCTGGGGAGAAGACACCGAGAAGCCTTGGGACTGCCTTCTATCTCTCGGTGCCTTTAAAAGGTGACCCACAGCAGCGCAGCACCAACATCAGCTGTAGGGCTGGGGAGAAGACGCCGAGAAGCCTTGGGACTGCCTTCCATTTCCCGGTGCCTTTAAAAGGCGACCCCCAGCAGTGCAGTAGCAACATCAGCTGTAGGGCTGGGGAGAAGATGCTGAGAAGCCTCGGGGCTGCCTTCTATCTCCTGGTGCCTTTAAAAGGCAACCTCTGGCAGTGCAGCAGCAATATAAAAAGCCCTCCAAGGAACATCTTTCCTTGCTTGCACGCTGTGGCAACGGCAGCGCTCTGGGCCATGGAGGAGGACTCCCTCTTGGACTGCCAAGTTTAATTGTCATTGTTATTGCCAAACTTAATTGTTATATAACTGTGGAGGCAAAGCACCAGAATTGGTGGATGTGTTCATGCGCCCTCCTATTTCTGTTGAAGATCAGGCCTTCTTAGAGCTTTCTAAGGACACTGTGGGCCTGAGCATCAGTTTAGTGATGACATTCTAGTTCCTTAGTGGCCGTGAGTTTCACTCTCCCACTTGAGGCCGGGAATAAGGTGGGGGTGACCACTGGAGTTGTGCTGGGGAACGAGAGGTATGGCTGGAACGGAGGGAACAAATGTTACAAAAGAAGATGGGATCGCTGTTTGAAAGCTATCCCGCCTTCAATTCCCTCTGTTTCCCAGAATGGTTTGGAGAGAATACCAACCATTCCACTGAACCTCAATCTGCTCCTTTGCAATGCCAGGTCAGTTAAGAATAAAATGCATATCATCCATGACCTCCTTCTGGATGAGAATGGTGACCTGACTTGCATTACAGAGACCTGGCTGGGAGAAGACAGCGCAGTCACCTGGGTGCAGGCTCTTCCAGCCGGGTACTTAGTTAATGAGCAGGTGAGGGGAAGTGGGCGGGTGGGCAGAGTGGCTCTGGTTTATAAGAACAATCTTACCTTGACCAGGATACCTGTCCGGAACACAGTCCACTTCGAGTGTATGTACCTTAGCCTTTAGACCAAGCACAGTTTGGGGAT
Source organism: Phrynosoma blainvillii (assembly GCA_026167975.1). NCBI lineage: Eukaryota > Metazoa > Chordata > Lepidosauria > Squamata > Phrynosomatidae > Phrynosoma > Phrynosoma blainvillii. The sequence goes on along the minus strand of JANUYF010000002.1, from coordinate 65,015,090 downwards.
TCTGCTAGTCTACCAACCACCCCATTGTCTAGCAGAATCCCTAACCGAGCTGACACAACTGGTCTCAGAGCTGCTGTTGGAGTCCCCCAGACTTTTAGCTTTGGGGGACTTCAACATCCCGCTTGAGACCAGCTTAACAGGAGAGGCTCGGGAGTTCATGGATACCATGACAAACATGGGCCTATCCCAATTGGTCGTTGGGCCTACACACTGTGCAGGTCATACACTTGATGCGGTCTTTAGTACGGAACATGAATATCCGTGGGCAGAGGTTATTAGTACCTCTGCTCTGTCATGGACGGATCATTTCCTGGTCAAAATGCAACTCAGAACCTATATCCACCCCACTGGGGGTGGTGGGCCCATTAGAATGGTCCGCCCTCAAAGGCTAATGGAGCCAATTGGATTCCAGAAAGCCTTAGAGGGTTTAATGTTTGGTGATGCCGGTGACCCTGTTGATGCCTTGGTTAACACCTGGAATACTGATCTCACCAGGGCTATCAACACGATCGCTCCCAAGCGTCCTTACCACCCCACTTCAAATCGTATACACCTGAACTGAGGGAAATGAAGCAGCCTGGACAAAAACTAGAGCACAAGTGGTGGAAGACTCAACTCTTATCTGACAGAACTCGCCATAGGAACTTTCTTTAGTCCTATCGGGAGGCAATACATGCAGCGCAGAGATCTTTCTCCTCTGCACATATTGCATCTGCAGAGTCCCGTCCGGCAGAGCTGTTCAGGGTGGTGAGGGAGCTGGCACAGGTGCCCCCTACACCAAATCCTTTACTTAACCTGACGACGGTCTGCTGTGACACGTTTAACAACTTCTTTGCAGATAAAATCTCTCAGATAAGAGCCGACTTAGACGCCAGGGTTTCATCTGAAATCAAAGACGAGGTGTCCAGCGACTCTGCCAATGTAATTATACTGGATCAGTTGCAATCTGTGAGTACTGATGACGTGGACAAGCTCCTTGGTAGTGTGAGGAAAACAACTTGCCCTCTCTACCCTTGCCTATCGCGGCTGGCCGTCCAGGGGGGACGCATTGAGGAGGTTCCTTATGGATATTATCAATGCATCCTTCAGGGAAGGACACATTCCATCATGTCTGAAGGAGGCGGCTGTTAAGCCACTTCTGAAAAAAACCTTCCCTGGACCCCCTGGATATGAATAAGTATAGGCCAGTTTCTTTATTACTATTTTTGAGCAAGGTGATTGAGAGGGCAGTTGCTCTTCAACTCCAAGCTGTCTTGGATGAAACCGATTATCTAGACCCATTTCAAACTGGCTTCAGGACAGGCTTTGGGGTTGAGACTGCCATGGTTGCCTTGAACGGTGATCTGAGTAGTGTGACCCTGTTGGTGATCTTAGACCTCTCAGAGGGTTTTGATACAATAGATCATGCCATCCTCTTGGGTCGCGTGAGAGGGCTGGGGATTGGAGGCACTGCGCTTCAGTGGTTCTGCTCCTTCTTCTTGGGCAGATCCCAGAGGGTGAGGCTCGGGGACAGCTGCTCTAGTAAAAGGGAGCTTACCTGTGGGGTGCCACAGGGGGCTATTCTGTTCCTGATGCTATTTAATATCTATATGAAGCCGCTGAGTGAGATTATATGGGGTTATGGAGCTGGGTGTTATCAGTACGCTGATGACACCCAGATCTATTTCTCCGTGTCTCGTTCGTCGGTCTCAAATTCCGATGGAGTCTCTTCTCTCAATGAATGTCTTCGGGTGGTAATGTGCTGGACGAGGAAAAACAGATTGAAACTGACTCCAGACAAGATGGAGGTGCTCACGGTAGCAGCCCCGAAACCAAGAATTGGGCTGCAACCTCCAGTCCTGGATGGGGTCACACTCTCCTCCAGTGACTGTGTTCGCAGCTTGGGGGTGCTCCTCAACTTGTCACTCCTGATGAATAATAATAATAATAATAATAATATTTAATTTTATCCTGCCCTTTGGGAACCCAATCAGATACATAATATCCAGCCCTTTGGGAACCCAATCAGATACAAAGATACATAATATCCAAAACAATCCCACCCCCCCTTAAAACAGCATTAAATTAAAAGGGATTAAAACAGTAATTCTAACAATATAAAATTTAAAAACACATTTAAAAAGAGAGATATAACAAGGCACGGCTTGACCAACAGCAATGATCTTCATCCATCGAGATGGGGCCACACGAAGATCACCACGGTGGGGGAACCTGAGGTCAGGACAATTAATCTGGAAAGGCCTGCCGGAACAGATCCGTCTTGACAGCTCTTTTAAAGCCATCTAATGATGTTAACTGATGGATCTCATCCAGCAGGCCATTCCAAAGCTTGGGAATGACAACTGAAAAAGCCCTCTGGGAGGTAGCCGCAAGCCTCAATTTTTGAGGCTGCAGCAGGTTCCTCCCAGAGGATAGGTAAATGCGATAGTCAGGAGCGCCTGTTATCAGCTTTGGCTGATATGCCAGCTGCGCCCTTTCCTGTAAGGGATCTCAAGACTATTGTGCACGAGCTGGTAACCTCACATCTGGATTTCTGCAATGCACTCTACATGGGGTTACCCTCTTGCTTGGTTCGGAAACTGCAATTGGTACAGAATATGGCAGCAAGAGTAGTGTCGGGAACATCTAGGAGGGACCATATTACCCCGGTACTAAGGTCCCTCCACTGGCTGCCTATTAGTTTTGGGCCCAGTACAAGGTGTTGGTTATCACCTTTAAAGTCCTAAATAGCTTGGGTCCAAACTATCTTAGGGACCACCTCCTCCCATATAATCCTCCCCGCACTCTCCAGTCCTCTGGGAGGAATTTGCTGCAGCCACAAAGATCGAGGCTGTCGGCTACCCCCCAGAGGGCCTTTTCTGTTGTCACCCCCAGATTGTGGAATGGCCTGCCAGATGAGATCCATCAATTGACATCTTTAGACAGCTTTAAAAAGACTCTCAAGACAGATCTCTTCTGGCAGGCCTTTCCTGAATAGATAACCCTGGCCTCAGGATATTCCATTAGGAGAGCCTCCTAAGCCCTTTCAGTTTTTAATTTGATGCAATGGAATGCTGCTGCAGTTATTTTGCTGCCACTAAGGTAGCTGTTTTGTAATATTTTGATTTGATTTGATGTTATTTTAATTGTTGGTTTTAAATTGTACTTAGTTTAATGCTTTTTTAAGGGGAGCTGGGAGAGGGTGGGGGTTACTGGGGTCCGGGGGTCATATTCTGTAATCTGTATTTTATCTGCTGTAAGCCGCCCCAATTGTTTTTAACAGAGGGGTGGGGTAAAATGCATATTATTATTATTATTATTATTATTATTATTATTATTATTATATGTTAAATAGCATTGGGGACAGGATGGTGCCCTGAGAAACACCACAATTAAGCTCCTTTTTAGCTGAGCAATGTCCCCAAGCATCACCTTCTGGAACCTGCCCAAGAGAAACGAATTGAATCATTACAATGCAATGCCTCCAATTCCTGATTCTCTCAGGTGTCCCAAGAGGATGTCATGATATATTGTGTCAAAGGCCTCTGAGAGGTCCAATAGCACCAACAGGGTCACACTACCCCTGTCGATGCCCAGACGAAGGTCATCAGCTAAGGCAACCATAGCAGTATCCACTCCATATCGTGTCCTAAAGCCAGTTTGAAATGGATTCAAATAATTGGAGGTAGAAGAGATAGCTTCAAGTCCTTGGCAAAGATGAAGGCTTTTGCATCTGGGACAAACCCAGTTCCTCCCCCAGAGGCAAAGAGAGAAACTGTATACATGCAGCTGGGAAACACACTCTTGAAATATGGTCTGCAAGTTGGATGGAGCTGGATCAGAGAGCTTTATAAGTCAAGGGCCTTTCCTCCTTTCTGTTGCTAGAAACAAACTGGGCTTCTCTCTCAGCCTCTGTCTATTGTGAGATCTGACTGTGGTTTACAACCCTGGACTGTTTCTTGATTCCATTATTTAGCTACCCATAGACTTTCCTTGAATGTATGGCTTCTGTCTCTGGATTGTTTGTTATCAGAGACTGCTTGTTCCTTTGGCTTATGAAATTCTAGCACTCTGCCTGTTGGTGCAGTGTGGGAGCAGGACACAAATACAAAAAAATGGCAGTTTTATAGTTGTAGAAAATGGTTACTAAATTCTACTGAGAGTCCTAAACAGAGTAAACTCATTGAATCAATTGGATTTGGTTATGACTCATCATTCAAAACTGATTCAGTGGGTCAACTCTTGTTGGGACCAACCAGATTCTAGCATTGCCATACAAGTTAGGGCATCTGCTTTTCCAGCCTTAATCACCAGTGGCCTCACTGCCTCCACTGGTACTAGGGGTTTGAGGACAGTCCTGAATAAAATGGCACGAAGAACAAAGGGCTGCCTTGCATGGGTGGGGGGAGCAGCTTCCAATTGTACAGAGTTATGACTGGATGCAACCTATAACATTTCAACTCTTGAAAGGTGTTGCTGTGACTAGGAGTATTTACTCAAATGATGTGCAGCATGCAGGCAAGACTCTGGCTTGCATTAAGGTATTTCACAGTCAAATATAGTTCCTAAGAAGATAGAACTGTGGACTGAATGTTATATTATACATTATTCATAGCTTTAGCTGCCCCTTTCTCAGTGACAAATCAAATGACTACAACCTTCAACACTTAATTATCTATCTTTTTCATCCCAAAATACCATGCATTCTGCACAAATATTTAAACAGTTCTTTTTCTTGAAGAAGCCAAACATAATATAAAAGAGAAAATGTCATTCTCCCGGTGCTGTCAAATCTGGCACTTTAAAAAAAATAAAAAATAAAATTAAAATGAGAGTAATGATCCACTTAAGTAACTAAATTTTATCACCTAGAATCTCATATCAGACTATAAAGAGGGGAGAGTGCATTATATAACTGCAGTTACTCACTGTGTTCATTCATTCATTCACATGTTCTTGTGGTTATCATACATAATTACTGGATAAAACCTGTGCTCAGTGTGTTGGTAATATTAGCTCCACTGCATGCCTTGGGAAACGTTATGGCACCTCAAGCCTAAAACCCTATTGTTGTACTAAACTGATGTAATAAGAAAGAACACCAGCAAGAGGGAAGAGGCCATGGGAGCAGCAACTGTGAAGGAAGTGAGGGTTTGGAAAGATAGTGTGCTTGGAGATGGCAGATTTGGCTGAAAATTTTGTTGGATGCTGGAAGAATGTAACTTTCTGCCAGAGTACTTCTTCCTAGCTTTTGATTCTGTGAGACTATAACCAGGCAATCACCAGGGTTCGTGCTCATGGTGAGTCAGTGTTCATAGAGAAGAAGTAGAATCTGTCACCATCTGGTGCAGTTTGGCAGCCAGAAGGGAAAGTCCAAGACAGGGATGGCTCTTCATTTCTCCCAGCTGCAAAACTGCACTTTGATTGTGTCTGAGATTCTCCCATTCTCCTACCCACTGATTGGCCATGGGAAAGCTTCCCTGTAATGACAAGATGCTGTTTCACACAGGGGTCACTGCACAAGGAGGTACTAAATACCTTCTTCTTCAATGACCAAAATGATGGGAGGTTACACATGCAAAGGTCATGAACAGAATACCAGCCTTTGTCTAACTTCTGTTGTACTGCTGCATGACTTTAGAAAAAGTTCAACTTCTATCATAGTGCACCAACAGAATTCTGGTCAATAACAACCACTAGAACAATGACAACAACAACAATTATGTGTTTTATTGTAAAAACTCAATAAAAATTAATTAGAAAAAAATAACAGCCACTAGTAAAGTATTCATTATATAAGCATTTCACCAAAGTTCTCTTGTGGATAAACCCCATGGGGACATACTCATGTACAACTAATACTTAGGGGTGTGCACCATTAACCTACATAGGGCCTCTGCAGACCAGCCCAAAGGACCAGTCTGGAGGCAGAGATGGGGTGGGGCAGCTGCACGCTGGCCACCCCAACCCCATGGTGACGCCGTCCTGACACTGTGCACCCTTACACACAGTGCATGGCATCAGGATGCCCTTCTGGTGCAGCATTTTGATGTGCTATGCCGGAAAGGGCAAAGAAGAGCCGCATGCCGGCTCTTAGGGCAGCCTTTTGCTGCCCCTGAAAGGAGCAGCCTTTTACCGCTCTTTTCGGGGCCACAGAGTGAGGTAGCCATGGCCCCGATCTGCCACTTCCTGGGGTGGCCCGGAGCTGCCCGGCTGCACCCCACCTAAGTCTACACTTAAACCAGTCTACTCATATAATTTGAATGAAAAGACATGTGGGAAATCCTTTTGCTGACTATCTCAGGAAATAATGAGACAAGGCACATAAAGGATTGTAAATTGTGTGACCTTATTTAAATCTACTCTATTGTTTCCCCTTTGAGAATTTCAAAGGGGAGGGATCAACCAAGTGTGGAATTAGCTGAGGCAGGTGGTCTTCCCCTAGATCCTTTCCACAGCTTCCTCTGGGTGAAACATTTGAGCACCAAGGACAACCAAAAGCTGGATTGCTTCCTGCCAGCCCACAACTGGAAGGTCCACCTAAGGTTCCCTCCCAAAAATCACAGAACTTAAAGTGAGGGTTTAGCCCTCAGGCTAGCCCCAAGGAAAGTCTCTTTCCTCACCCCCTCCTAGTAACAAGACCTAAAGAGGCAGTTCTAGAGGCCTCTCCTGCACCAAAAGGAGGACCATAGGTGTTCATCAAAATCCTACCTCTCTCCCTACTACCTGCCAAGCGCCCAACTATTTAAGACACCACCCTAGACTAGTTGTCTAAGACTCTAAATAACAGTATGGGCTAGGCAGGAAACCCACTGAAAAGGGAGAAAATCCTAACTGATGGGAGGATCGTCGCGCCAGGCTTAGGGAGTCACTGGGCTGGATGATTATATTTTAACTTCAACTGTTGCTTTTATATTGTTTTTAAATTGTCTTGATTTAATTCTGTTTTAAGGGGGGGGGAGGGTTTGCTTTATAGTATGTTTATCCTGTACCATATGTTTTAATTGTAAGCCGCCTGGATTGGATTACCAATGGGCGGGATATAAATAAATTTTATTATTATTATTATTATTATTATTATTATTATTATTATTATTATTATTTATTAAATCCTAACTGTGCTAGTAGTGACTAGCAAGTTTACATTCTGGTAGAGGTGGAAGGGTGTGTCAAATTGCAGAACGCAAAGATGAAGAGGCTTTGTGTGCCCCAATGCTTCATACAGGCCTCTTTCCCCTCAAGGTCAGCAAGTGTTCCTCTCTGCTGCATGGCTATGCCAGGTAGGGGGGATTCAAACATGAGTATGTGATGTATCTAGTTCTCATGACATCATTGGCTCCTTTCATCATTTGAGCCACATGACAAGTCTTAGTGTTTTTTTTTTATAGTGGGTTTAAGCAGTTCAAAAGCATGCAAATGCAAGTAGATAAATAGGTACCACTTCATTTGGAAAGTAAACAGCATTCTGTGCAATCATGCTGGCCACATGATCACAGAGTAGTCTCTGACAACGCTGGCTCTTCGGCTTAGTAATGGAGATAAGCACTGCCCCTTATTGTTGGGCACGACTTGACAACCTTGTCAACAGGGAATACTTTTACCTTTTTTACCTTAAGACCAATACATTGGAAATTATTAAGGAACTAGGGGATTTGCATGTCAAAAAATGAATGTAAATATAAAGAATGGTAGTCATTGCTAACCTTATTCTGAACTAACAAAACAAAATAGCAAAGTTGTCCCCAAATCATTTTGCTATCTAAGGGCCTTTACAGACTGCCAGAAATAGTGCAAATTGAGTCCACTTTAACTGCCCTGACCCAGTGCTAGGGAATCATGGGAACTGTAGTTTATTGTGGCACCAGAGCTCTCTGACAGAGAAGGCTCAATGTCTCAGAAAAAAATACAATTCCCATGATTCCCTAGCACTGAGCCAGGGCAGTTAAAGTGGACTCAATTTGCACTATTTCTAGCAGTCTGCAAAGGCCCTGAGGTACCAGACAATACAACCCCCAGCTCCCATACGCAGTAGTGTCTTG